>PVJO010005676.1:0-96163 GCA_004026905.1 Hystrix cristata | reverse complement strand
TCCACGATGATCTCAGCTATCGAAGGTGCTTTTTCAAGCCCCTGTGGTTAGTTCAGACTTTTGGCTCGCAGCTGGAACCAGATCTCAGGAGTGCTTCCCCAATGCTAGAGATGACCACATGTGCCCGTGAAAGCTGGATCTTTTGAATAGGTCACCGAGTCGCTTGACTAAAGACGTGGGTGTTGCAGCTTCGCTCTGTTTGCGTGACATTGCCAAATCCAGGCCTGAATCACAGTATAGTCTCAAGCGGGAACTTCTTACTTTGGTTGTGGCTTCTCACCCTAGAGCAGACTCCCCCAGGAAAGCAGGAGGCTTCTCTGGTGAATGAGGGAGGATGTTTCTGCTCACTCAGTTCTGCGTGCCCTCGGCCTGGGCCTGCACTCTTCATGTTTGGTCTCACAGATTATGAAACTGTGTGCCACATTCAAACTCAGGGTAGCACTAGTGTGTTTGTCAGGGAATAAATGAAAACTAAGGCTTTTCTTGACAACTGCCACCTCAGCTTCGACGGGTACTCATGAGGAAACGAGATATTGGAGAAAGTGTGAGAAAGAATGGGAGTTATTTCGGGACGCGTCTTCAACGCAATTTCAATTGTTTTATTTCTAGGTGATTTACTATAATTTCAGATTTCTAGATTTCAGGTGATTTATTATAATCTTTTTCTACAGCTGGGTTTAAAAAATGAGCATGTAAGATTTTAAAAATAAGAATTAAAAAGATATTTATTTTGGGGAAACATTAGTTTCTCAAATCTCTCCACGCAAATTCTTGCTGCAAACTCTTAGACAAGTCATTCTCTAGTTTTAGACCCTACTTAACCTATATAAAAAAGGAAAGGGTGTGGCTGCTTAGCCTTAGGTCAAAAATGTTCTGTTATTTCCCTAAGAAAAATAATTCGCAGTGGCGTAAACACAGCAGGGAGTTCAGAGGTGGATCTTATTCTGTGGAGGAGGTGGCAGAAGTCTGGGAAAGGTGCGCTACTCCCTAAGTGGTTGTCCTTGAGGGACAATCCGGAACACGTCCAGTCCTCTGTCCTCTGCTCCAGTTGCATGACACTGCATTCCATCACTTTCTGTGCCTGTGTTTTTATTTTTTAATTTTTGTTTTTTCACTTTAAAAATGAGCTGTTTGGCAGATCATCTTTGAGGCCTATCTCTGCTTTAAAATTCAGCGACCTCTGGAAAAAATGACTTACAAGACACATGAGACAGTAACTTGGAATGTGCAGTGCCACTAACTCTGTTGACTTAAATGATCACATTTAGTTGGAGCTACTTCAGGACAAAATCTCTTATTTACCAATCGTAAAGATGAATTTCCTTTATTTGTCTAGCGCAGAGGCATTGGAAAAACGGAAGCCGGTCCTTCAGTCTTTAAGAGAGCTCTTATTTCTCTCCACTTTCTGTTGGACAGAGGATAGGTGTAGCTGTTTTCATTGCTGTCATTTAGGACACATAAAGCGTATTTTACCAACATCACTTGAACAAACTCTGCAACTCTCTCAGCAGTCATTAGCTCATTCTGCTCTTTCGCTTCCCTTGTCCCTTTTCACCAGAGTGACCTGACACCACATTCAGCTGAGATGGTTTGGTTTGTCTCCTGTTCCTTCTCTGTTTCATTTGTATCTCTCCTAAGACTTTTTTGCATGATGATTCTTTGACTCTGTCCTGTTCAACAAAACTTACTCAAACTCTTTTTCATCTTAATAGTGGATTTCTCTCTGTTGTGCATTATTATTAAATGCTAAAACATGCTATTGAAATTCTTCTAAAGGAAAAGCTCTTAAAAATGTGCACAGTTGTATTAGGACTGAGACTCCGAAGTTAGGCCTCAAGAGGTGATGTTGCTTGATTGGGACAATCACCCCAGAGTTCAGAGGCAGTTGCTATGGTGGGAATGTTTGTGTCCCTCCTTCCTCAAGTTCATGTGTCGACATTCTGACCCTCAGGTGACAGTATTAAGGGGCAGGGCATTTGGGGAGATGATGGGATCGTGAGGTCTTGAGTGGGATTATTATTCTTATAAAAAGAACCTCAGGGAGATCTCTCACTCCTTCTGCCATGAATCAGGAAGTGAGTCAGACACCAAACTGAGCGTTTCCTTGACCTTGGCCTTCCCAGCCCCTGAAAACTGCAAGAAATACACTTCAGCAGTTTATAAGCTACCTAGTCTATGGCATTCTGTTATAGCTGCCTGAATAGAATTAGAGGGTGGCTAAATCTACCTGCATCCTAACCCTGTGTTCTCGCCTCCTCCCCTTCCCTCTTCCTTCCTTTAAATTACTTATTAACTTAACATTTTTTAATTATTTAGAAATGGTTAGAAAAAATGTGAACTCTCTCTTCAGAGGATCTTCCACGTTCTAGTTGTAGTGACTAACATTCTGATGCATGTCTTAACATTTTTCTGTAGATATACATATCAAAATGTCATATAGTGTTTTTCTTTTTTGCACCAAAGTGGATTGTGCCTGTGTTACTCTGCAACTTAAAAAAGAATTAGAAATTCTAGATATATCTTTGGATACATAGATAGAGATCTACCTCAGTCTTTTGAACTACCTATGATAAAGCAGTGCTGTCATGTATTTAATTATTTCCCTATTAATGGTCATTTGGCTTCTCCGTTTTTTTTCTTTATAAAAAATGCTGCAACAAATATCCTTTAAGCACATGTACAAAAGTTTAATTATATTTGGTCTGGATTTAGTTTATATACCTCCTATTTTCTTCATCACAGTATTCTGCTGGATGCAGCTTGGTGACCTTCCAAGAAGATAAGCCTATATCCTCATAGGCCTTCAAGGGGCACTGTGATCAATGCCAAAGAGCAAACCTGAGGGGACTAGCAGGTAAATTACTCTTCTTCCCCCGATGGGCTATTCCAGTGCCCTCTCAGGAGGCTTTGTGATTGAGCAACCGTGTGTTTTTCTGGTAAGGCTGCAGCTAAATTGATAATAAGCCATTTTGTATTTGTTTTACCTCCTTCTCTGTCTTAGTACCTTTCTTTTCCTTATTCCAAAATCCTTAGGCTCACATCCTCCACAAAACCTTATATATAAATTTTGTCTTGGTATTTCCTGTTTTGAAAACTTGGACTTACACAGGATATATTCTGAAAAAGTAAATTACTAGGTCAAGGGGTATATGAGCTTGTGCTATGTCAGTTTTGGTCAGATATATTCAATTTCAAAAATGTAGGTAACTTTTGCTTTCCTTTTTGTTAGTTGTTAACATTTCAGTCATGAGAATGATTATATTATTTTATGCATAGTATACGTTTTCAAGTATGGGTAAACATCCCTTATTTGAAAATCTAAAATCCAAAATGCTCCAAAGTCAGAAACCTTTTGAACACCAACATGATGCCACAAGTGGAAAATATCATACTATAAAACCTTATTTCATGTACAAAATTATTTTAAATACGATACAAAATTATCATCTGGCTTTATATATAAAGTATATATAAAGCAAAAGTTAATCTCATATTTAGACTTGGATCTCATCCCTGAAATATGTCATCATATACACGCAATTACTCCAAAATCCAAAAGTCATAATCTGAGACCCTTCTGGTTTCAAACATTTTAGATTTGGGATCCTTAGCATGCTGTATACTGTTACATTACAAACATCCAGTGGCAGTAAAGAGCCTCTCAGGGTGTATATTCAGGTATAATGTTACATGAAATCCTGTTAAGTAATGAGTTCCAGTGCTTTAATTTTGTAGCTAAATAAAACAAAGACTGAATTAGTTCTTTATTCTTCTCTCAAATACACCATAAAACAGTTACTGCTCACCGCAGAAGCCATCTCTCAGAAAATATGAAGTAACTCAGAAGAGCATAATTAGGACACTCTATATTACATTTTTTTTGTTGCCGTTGGAAAAATTTTATATAGCATCACCTTTCATAACTTCATGATGGGGAGGTAACTCGATTAGCCCTTTGCTCAAGTTTTAGCATACTGTGGAGAGGACAGAGGGAATTAAAGATTGTTTTTCATCTTATTTAGTGTTCCGGGATAGACTGGCAAGGTGAGAAGTGGCTAGAATCTGGAGTACACTGGATGTCTCACAATTTAGGGAACTGAGTCCTGGTAATCTTAGTACCAGCTCCAGCAATCCTAATCCAAACCTGCATTTGTAGTGGAACAGCAGGGTCTAGGAGCCCATCTATGAATATGTTTTCAAATGGGCATAGTGTTATTTAGAATGTTCCATTTTCTGAGAGAAAGTTAGTAGGAGGAAATAGCCCTTAATCCTGGCTCAAGAACTAGAGTGTGACTTGCTGGTTCAGGCACACCATCCCGTGGACTCATCTTCTATATGTTTGCCATCTGCATGAAAATCAATTTATATGGGTATTTTCTATTACACCGCTAATGAAGACTCACTTTGTATATTATACATTCACTGTGCCTGCCTTTCTGAGTCGGCCACACTGTCTGGAGCCTGAGGCTTATCCTGGCAGTGAGCAGATGAAAAAGCCTGGATTTCCTTGGAGAGTCTGCAGGGGAGATGCTGGCAGGGATAAATCCTCATTTAGACTGGGAATATCAAGAATGAAAAGGTTTTAAGTTTGATGCATATGTGAGAATTGTGTTGGAATTCCATTTTTACTTAAAGTGGGAAAATCAATTATGTGGTGAATTGGTTAGCTTCTGAAGTGGGCATGCTTAGCCAACCATGAGTGTGGGGTCTCAGCACAGATGTGAGAGGAGGGGAAGTGTTCAATGGGGTGGAAATGCTTCAGCCATGCTTATAGTTGCCAATGAGCCAGAAACACCTGTGTTGGCTTGGAGTGAAGTCTGCATGAATCTGCAAATGGAAACCTCATTTGAATTCTAAATAGATAAGACACTAATGAAAACAGGGCAGTTTTATCTGTAATTGAGAAATGGCGACTCTCTTTCGCGGTCACCCAGTGAAACACAATGCTTTGTAGTGCTTTACTGAGGGAGAAGCAGTATTTATTTAACTGGTCTCATCCTGGAAACCATGTCTTGAATCCAGAGATGTCACTTCTTAAATTGCAATGACTTAACCTGCCAGGTTACAGAGCAAAGGGGAGAAAAACTAAAGCTAACAACTTTTCCATAATTCAACATTTTCTATCCAACAACTTTGAGTTGTTGGATAGAAAATAGATAAATAGAAATAAATAGAAATATTGGCGTAAAATCTTAAGAAAATATTTTTTGAATAATAAATTTCCTGCATATAGTTAAGGAAAGTAGAGAAGTGTGCAATGTCTTGAAAATAACATTTTTGAGTTTGTGAACTGTTATAGTGTAATTGTATGTCATACACGACTTGTGTGTTTGTATGTTCAGTATGATGATTGCTAAGAGAGATCCATGTGTGCAGAAGGGGTCTATATTTATTTCTGTTCTCTCTAAATCTGGGGAATTCTGTGACTCTTTTGAATATGCCAGAAGGATTCTGTCATGGGGACTGTAGTTTGGGGCTTAAGAAACTTTGAATTTCTGTTTCCTGTCTCTTGTAATGCATCTTGGTAGAACCCAGTGAGAAAACGCAACTATCCCACCAGAGTGGTTCATGTTAAATCACAAGAAACCGAACAAGAACAGAAATAAGCAAGGCTACAAGCTGTCGGCCCAGCTGCGTGTCCTGCCAGTAGCGTTCAGAGCTAACTTCCAGTCATCTAAGTGAATGAGCAAGCTTGGATGTGGACACTCCAACTCTGCATGCACATCCCTGGCTAATGCCACGTGGAGAAAAGCAATTACTCAACCAATTTGCCCAACATTCTGACCTATGGTAGTATGAAATATAATAAAATAGTGCCTGTAATTTGGGCGTGATTTATTATGCAGATATAAATAAGATGCCTCAAAAAATCTATAATTCCCCCAAAAGCTGCTGTCATAGGCACTGAAGTAGAGGAAGATATATATATCTCAAAGCAGGAGTTTTGATATAAAGGTATAGACCTTGGAGATTTAAGAGTCTTTCTTTTAAATTCTAGATCCAACATTTAATAGCCACTTGGCTTTGGGACAGCTGTTGTTCCGCTCACAAGCTTACAGACCAGTGTGTTTATCTGTGTGATGGCAGGAGTGATATAGCTCTTAAAGGCTGTGGTGATGATTAGAAATAAGTGTGTGAAGTGACAGTTGTATTTTAGCAGTTATTTGCTTTTCAGCCGTTGCCCTGTACATTCTTCTTCTGTAGCAGATTTTCTAAACCATAGTATTACTTTAAAGAATATCCTTTTTGAAAATCAATTTAGCTTTAAAATGTTTGTTTTTGTTAAGTCATTCAATTTTATGACACTATTTTCAGAAAATATTCCTAAATACCGGCCATATCTATCTGTGCAGTAAAATAATTGCGTGGTTCCATGACCTCCTTCAGAAATAATTCTGTAGGAACTTTCGTTCAAAGTGCATCACCATGTTTTGTAGACACACAAGTCAAGATTTTGAAGGTAATGGCTAAATCTGCCTGCTCAAGCCAGCACCATCCCCAACATACTCAGAAATTGTCAACCGTAAGTGTCATATTAGGTTTCCCTGCCCCAGCAAGGGATGTTTCAAGGGTTTCTGTGGTTAGCGTTTTGTTAGGTCATTAACTGGACTCAATCTCCTTGTTTCCTCTTTCACTATTCACTTAAAGGCCTTCTTTTCATTCTCTTCCCTCACTTCCCTTCTCATATTAGCATAAGTTTTCCCCTTCTTTTCTTGTATATAAAAACTATTGTTGAAACTTATTTTTTCCTTTTTTTCAGAGTGTATATCAGAGATATGTGTTTATAAGCAACTGTAAATGAGTGCTTGTTTTTGTTATTTTGGTTATTTTTGTTTTTAAAGTGTTTTCCACTGCCTGTCAGATTCTCCTTCACCAAAAGCCACTGCTTAGGTATTCTAGCATAGGGTTTCTGCTAGTTCATAAATTGGATACACTATCCGTGGAGACTGGCCTACTTTCTACTTTTAAAGAGTCCCTCCTTTTATTCCTTTCCCCTCACCCCCAAATATACCCTCTCAAATGCCCTCTCCCACCCATTTCTTTATAAGTATGAAACAATACTTTCTGAAATTACTTTCTATTTATCTTTTATCTGCTTTACTTCTTTTTAAGTGTCTTTCTCTTTTCTTCAATTTTCTTATTTATTTATACTTTTAAATCATTTTTTTCTTTTATCATTTCCTGTCTTCTAGACCTTTCCTTACCATTGGATACCTTTAATATTCCTGGGTTATTTAAAGAATGGAGAATTTGCTAAGCAAGCTCTAAATTATATACTTCTATGTGATTGGTTCTTTGGATGTTGATATTACTAGCAGTTTTTTTCTCCTTGCATTTCAGTGCAAGGGATCTCTATTATAGTGGCAGAGCTGAACTAAAACATTCAACACAAAAACAGAAGAATCACGAGAAAACAAGCCAATAAGATGCCTCAAAAAAATCTATAACTCCCCAAGAGATGATATCATAGGCATTGAAGCAGAGGAAGTTTTAGGCAAAGGACTCAAACCCAAATGGTTAAAGTGTTCGAAGAGATTAAAGAAGAAATAATCAAGCAAACACATGAAGTTTACTAAATTACTAAAATGTTCAATGAGCTCAAAAATATGTAAATAAACTGAAAAATAATTTAATAATAAGGTGCTCAGTAAGCTTAAAAACAACGCAAACGGCTGATTGAACTAAAGGATATGAATGACCACTTTAGTAAATAATTAGAAGTTAAGAAAAGGAATCAAGCAGAAATCCTGAAAATGAAAAACACAATAAAAACCTATGCAGAGAGACATAACTAATCAGAGGAGAGACTATCAGGACTTGAAGGCAAGAGTAATGTAGTAGATCACTTAGTGATATCCTAAAAATAACAAGAAATCACTGGAGGTTTACTCAAGAGCTCCTAGAAGACTCTAAAATAACTAGTCTAAGAATTACAGTGTCAGAAAAGGGTTGGGAAAGGAAACCAAAGGTATAAGAAAAATGTATTCATGACAATGACTGCAGAAAACTTTCCAAAATTAGAGACTGAAATGGATACTCAGGTAAATGAGGCATTTAGAACCCATATAGAAATGACTAGGAAAAAAACGTTTTTATAATAAGTCATGGTCAAAGTCCTAGAAATTCAGAACAAAGAGAAAATACTAAAAGCCATTAGATAAAAAGTCAAATAATGTATAAAGTAGGACTGTAAGACTATTAAGAGATTTCTCAACACAAACTTTAAAGTCCAGGAGAGGTTACAGTGAAGTTTTTCAAGCCCTAAAAGAAAATAATTGCCAATCCAGATTACTATATCCTGAAAAATTATCCTTAAATTGACAGAAAAAGGAAAACTTTCTCCAACAAAGAGAATCTAAAGCAATTCATGACCACAAAACAGCACTGCAGAAGATATTTCAAGGAATTCTAAACAGACAATGAGGTCAACATCACGAAAGAGCCCAAAGGGAAGTATACCTCACCGGGACAGTAGTTAGATAATAGAAAAATAGAAAAGACTATGCAGTGTAAAAAAGTGATATAATGACATGAATCGAATCAGTAAGTGCTTTTCAATAGTAACATTCAATGTCATTGGCTTTGACTCTAAAATTGAAAGACAGAATGGAAGATTGAATTTAAAAACAAACCCCAAATACATGATGCCTGCAAGAGACACACCTCATCCGTAAAGAAACACATAGGATGTAAATAAAATCATGGAAAATGATAATCTAGATTCTGAAAGCAAGCAAGAGTAGCTATCCCAATCTCAGACCAAGTAGACTTCAAGCCAAAACATGCTTCTTAGAAGATACTAAGAAGCGCATATATATGCACCAAATGTCTGCATGCCAAATTTCACAAAACAAAATCTTCTTGGCATAAAAGGACAGATAGACGCCAATGCAATCTGAGTGAAAGACTTTAATACTGCACTCTCATAAATAGTTTAATTAAGAAAAATCCAACGATTGTACGTAACAGATATCTACAGAGTCTTTCATCCAACAATAGCAGAGTACACATTCTCCTCAGTAGTCCATAGAACTTTCTCAAAAATAGGACATATCTTAGGTCATAAAGCATGCATAAATATGTAAAAAATGGAAAAAATCTCTTGCATCTTATTAGATTGCAGTGCAGTGAAACTAGAAATTAACAACCAAAAAACCCACAGAAATTATGTAAACACATAGACATTAAAAATACATTCTTGGATAACCAGTGGGCCATAGAAGAAATCAGGGAAGAAATTTAAAAATTCCTGGAATCAAATGGCAGTGGTAGTCCAACATACCCAAACCTGTGGGATAAAATTAAAAAAAAAGTTCTAAGAGGGAAGCTTATAGTTGTGAATGCCTGCATTAGAAAAAGAGAGTGATCCCAAACACCAACACTTTTCAAGCTCTTCCATGAAATTGAAAGGGAAGGAACGCTGTCAAATTCATTCCTGAGAGCCAGCAACTGACACCAAAACTGGTTGAGAAGAAATAAAGAGAACTACAAGTCAGTATGTTTAATGGACATGGATGCAAAAGTCCTCAGTGAGATACATGTAAATAGAATGTAACAAATCATTAAAAAAAGATCAGACATCATGACTGTGTCAGCCGCATCCCAGGGATGCAAGGTTGGCACCACATACATAAATCCATAAGTGTAATATATAAATAGAAGTAAGGGTAAGAATTCTGTGATTATCTCAATAGATGAAAACATTTTTATAAAAAACCAACCTCCATTCATGATAAAGACCTAAATAAAAATAGGTATAGAGAATCTTTACCTCAGAACACTAAAACCACTATGGCAAATCTGCCAAAATGATACTAAATAGAGAAAACTGAAAACATTCCCTCTAAAATCAGGAACAAGACAAGGCTGTCCACTCTTACTACTCCTGCTAAATATAGTACTTGAAACTTTAGCCAGAGCCATTGAGACAGAAAAAGGAATAAAGGCAGAACAAGAAAAAAGGGAACAAGTCCTCTATCTCTATTTACAGATGATGGGATCCGTTATGCAGAAGATCCAAAACCTTCACCAGAAGACTTTTAGCGCTAATAAACACATTCAGCAAGTGGTAGGATGCCAAATCAACACATAGACATGGAAAGTGTTCCTATATACCAATAACAAATTTACTGAGAAGAAAAGCAGGAAAAGATCACATCACAGTAGCTTCAGATGAAAATCAAATACCTAGGAATCAACCTAACCAGAATGGTGGGAGACCTCTGTAACAAAAACTATAGTACTCTGAAGAAAGAGATCAAAAAGAATATTAGAAAACGGAAAAACTTTCACTGTTCCTGGATAGGTAGAACCGACATCATCAAAATGGCCATATAACCAAAAATGATGTGTAGATTTAATGCTATCCCAATCAAAGTAAAAACAGCATTCTTCACAGAACTAGACAAAACAATCTTAAAATCTATATGGAACTAGAAGAGACCCAGAATAGCAAAGCAATCCTGAGCAAATAGAGTGAAATGGGAGGTATTACCATCTTTGATTTCAAGTTATACTACTAAACTACAATAATAGAAATGGCCTGATGCCAAAAAGAAAAAAAAAAAAAAAGACATGTAGACCAATGGAACAGAAGTCACAGAAGCAGCCCAACCCACCTTAACCCAACTGCTCTTTGACAAAGGGGCCAAAAACAAATGCTGGAGAAAACATAGCCTCTTTGACAAATGGTGCTGAGAAAAGTGGCTATTGATGTGTAGAAGAATTAATTTGGACCTGTATCTTTCACCCTGTACTGAAATAAATTCAAAATGGAGCAAAGACCTGGACATAAAAGCAGAAACACCGAATCTGCTGGAAGGTAAAATAAGTAACACTTAAAGACATAGGCATAGGCGGAATTTCCCTCAGCAATATGAGACACCTCAGTAATATGAGAAATCATACCAAGAATCAACACATGGGACTATCTCAAATTAAAAATCTTTTGCATAACAAAAGAAACAATCAACAAATCAAAGATACAACTTACAACATGGGAAAAATTTTTTTTACCAGCTACTTTTCTGATAGAGGACTATTATCTAGAATATATAAATATCTTAAAAATATTAGACTCCCCTAAAGCAAAAGGCTCAATCCGAGCATGAGAAATAAATAAAAATCGAAACTTCTCAAAAGAGAAATTAGAAATGGCCAATAAGTGCATGAAAAAAATACTGAGCATCTTTGGCCATTAGGGATGAAAATTAAAAGGAATACTGAGATTCTCTCTCTCTCTGCACAATAGAGTACTACTCAGGAATAGAGAATGATAAATTTGAGTCATTTGAAGGAAAATGGCTGGATCTTAAGACCATATGTTAAATGAAATAAATCAGACACAGGAAGTTTCTCTTAGGTGAGAAACATGAAATATAGAGCAAAATAAAAGAAAAATGGCAGAAAATAGGGAGGTAGACTTTAGGGAAGGTGATATGCAGAGGAGGGAATGTGGAGGGTGGAAGAGGGAGAAAGGAGATAAAAATTAAATGTAATATATATATAATATATGTGTAATATGTAATATATATGCATATAATATTAACACATATATGTAATAATATGTAATAGATATATAATATATATCCCCAAATGAATTTGCTATGTATCACAAACATATATTGATAAAGTAAAAAAAAACCTCTGAAAACTAACCTTACAAGGGTTTTGTGAAGTCAAAATTAATTATGTATTTTTGAGCACTTGGCATGACAGTAATAAATAACAAGAGGAGTGCCAAATGAAAGATACTTCCTGTTATGGGCACTGGGGGAAATCTGCTTATCCAGCCTCAAAGAGGTTTGTTCAGTGGAGCTGGTCTTGATATTTGCAACATCTTAGTGGGAATAAGGCATTAACTCAACCTTTGGCTTGACTGGTAAGGATTATTACATGTCTTTTTTATCAGTTCTAACATATATGCCAAGAGAAAAAGTCATGCCAAGTGAAATATGCCAAGTGCAACCACATGTTGCTTCTAGTGTCTGATGATAAAAGGTTGCCCAAGGGCAATTAAAGCTGATCAATAATATCAGAGGGGGGCTGGGGATTTAGCTCAGTGATTAGAGTGCTTGCCTTGCAAGCACAAGGGCCTGAGTTCGATCCCCGGCACCACAAAAAAAAAAAAAAAAAAAAAAAATCAGAGGACAGAACAATGTCACTCTTCCTGCCACAGTGGTTCTTTGGCAGAGATAGTGTCTGGTATTCTCCAGATGGAGCCCTGGCAGAGAGCCTCATTAAGATGACTCAGAGGGTGCATGGAAGGAGGGCTGATGTGAAGCATTCAGTGCTGAAATAATTGCACTGGAAAAGGCTTTGCTCACTGAAGAAACCCTCATGCTGGACTTCCTGAATCAGCTCTCCTTTTCCACTGGCAGAAAAGCGATGCAGTATCTCCCAGGTTCAGGCAGTTTGTATTTCAAATGGGAGCGATTAGTCATTTTCCCTGTATAGATTACATTTCAGAGTAGCAAAACAATTAGTGAAGGAGAGTTAACTGAAAAGAAGTGATGGAAATAGAAAACCACATTTGACAACCTTAATGGATCCAGACAGTGCTCATCAATAGTTGTTAAAACCATTAGCTAAGAAACATTAGATGTGAAATTTTATACAGATGGGTCAAACAGACATGATCTGAACTCAGTGATTAATCTTTTCATCACTGAAAGAGTGACAAACAGGACATTTTCTATTGTTAAGACAATAGAAAATATGTAGAAATATTAAAAAGGAATATCCTACATTTAATGTCTTCTAGATAACTCAGTTTCCAGAAAATAGGATATTTAGTGACATCATAATGCTGTATCACCAAACCAAGATCTTCTATGCAACCGATTATTTAGTTCCTTCAGAAAATAATATGCATAACACGAAAAAGGGAGTGTTGCTACATATTACGAGAGACTAACAGTGCACACAGTCTAAACCCAATACACGGATCCTCACTGGATTTTGATAAAAACAAATTAACTGTAGGGATATTTTAAGTAATCAGAGAACATGCAAATTGAACTTGATATTAAAGATGTTACAATGGAATTGTTGTTCATTTCATGATAAATTGACCGAGTTACATTTTTAGCAAAGGTCTTACATGTTTAGATGCTTACTGGCATGTTTTTGGTAAAAGAAGTCCACCTGTAGTAAAAACCACTGACATGGAAATTCAAAGAAGAAAATACCTCACGTGTTGGATTAGCAAAAATTAAAATGTGCTGGCAGTTGTTATCAAAAACGAAAGCAAGAGCTCATGTGTTCTGCTGGTTGTTGTGGCGCATGCCTATAATCTTAGCATGCTGGAGGCCGTGGCAGGAGGATCACAGTGAATTTGAGGCCAGCCTGTGTTACATAGTGAGTTGAGGACAGCCTGAATTACATAATGAGTCCCTGCCTAAAACAAACAATCAAGCAACAACTCATGTATTTGATGGGTGTTTAAATAGTAGAACAGTTTTTAGGAGCAATATAGCACTTTCTAGCAGAATCAAGGTTGCATATTCTGTATTTCAGGAACTCGGAATTTCCAGCCTCTTCTAATTCTGTGCTTTAGGCTTGTTAGATAACTTCCGGCTGGATCTGACTGGACTTGTGTTCTGCATTTAGATTTGAGCTCAGACTTTCCTAATGTTTTCAATTTTTACAGTACAATTCATCTTTTAAACCAAGTTCAGATTTACAAAAGCAATACAAAGAGTTCTGGTATACTGCCCCCCCTCCTGTGTAGTGTCCCCAATTATTTTCTTATTTAGCATACTATACTTAGCACAACGAATGAATGAAAATCAATCCATTGCTGTTAACTGATGTTCGTAGTTTATCCAGATTTTTATTTAAGTTTTCCCTGTTGTCTCTCTTCTGTCCCAGGATCTCACCTGAGGCACCATATTACATTTAGTTGTCATGTCTCCTTGGGCTTCTTTTGACTGTGATGATTTTTTTAGAATTTTCTTGTTTGAGGGTCCTGTCAGGTGTTTCGAGGAAGTGCTTCTATTGCATATTTTTTTTCTTACGATTATATTGAGGGTTTGAGTGCAGAAGATCACAGAAGTAAAGTTTTACTTTCATCAAATGACACCAGGAGTACATAATAGCATCAATATCATTTATGATTGTTGATTGGCTGATTATTTACCTTGATTGTATGGTTGAAGCAAGGCACATCAGTTTTCTTCACTGTATATTCGTGCTTTCTTTCCTGTTTTTCACAGGGCAGCCTTTTCCCACATTCCATGTGGTACCTTTTCTGCAGCATGCACTTTACTATGGAGTGATCCTCCTTCCTTTAGAGTGCAGTGCCTGCATAATATATTTGAGACTTGTCCTTTCCTCCCACTTAGTAATTTATTCCATCATGTATATCAGTATAGATTTATGAATTTATTTTGCATGTCAGGTTACGGCTGAAAACTACTTTATTTTGTTGTTTAGGTCGTTTCAGTTTTGGTAATTGGGAATTCTTTCATTTGCCTTTGTTTCTTCCTTTTCAGACCTTTGTCAGTGTGTGTGTGTGTGTGTGTGTGTGTGCGTGTAGTATGCATATGTGTGTTTTGTTTGACCATTTCCTTCCTTCTCAGATGCTCTAGGATCATCTTGTTTTGTTTTGTTTTTGCCCCAGTAGTCCTTAGAATCAATCATTTCTCTGAGAGGAAAGTAGTAGAAACCAAGATCTTGGTGCTGGTGTGGTCATCGCTCCTGTGGTGTCGTTTCTTGTAGGTTCTGTCAGTTGACCTGCAAGAACATTATCCACCATCCAGTTTCTTCCCTGTTCACTGCCCACCTGTTCCCTGTAGGAACTGACTTCATCAACCACAAGTTTATGTGCTTCCATGCAGTTCCTGTTGCCTTTAGTCTTACAGATTCAGCTCTTCCAGTGTTCCTTCCCCCAGCACAAATCCACCCCAAGCCTCTCCTTTGAGATTGTTTCCTATATTTGTAATATAGTCAGATTCCTTTATCACACTCTGCAATGTTTTAAGATGCTCCTATGTTCCAAATGTATTTTCAAAATTTGCATACCTTAAGATTCATTATTGTGTTATAAATTTTATGAGTTTTGATAGATATATAATGTTATATTTCATTACAGTACTATACAAAATAGTTTCATCAATCTAAAAGTTCCCTGTGCTTATTTTATTCCTTCCTTTAACTCTTTCTGGAAGATACATAGAAGAAGGAGATACCTAGAATGAAAGGAATTTCCATTGCAGTGTTTTTTGAGAAATCTCCATAGTGATTTCCATAGTGGTGTACTAGTTTACATCCCCACCCACAGTGTGGAAGGGCTCCTTTTCCCCCTGTAGTCTCACCAGCATTTGTTATAATTTGATTTCTTGATGATGCCCATTCTCTTTGGGGATGGAATCTCAGTGCTGTTTTAATTTGTGTTTCTGTAATGGCCAGGGATGTTGAACATTTTAAAAGTATTTATTTGGCCATTGGTACTTTTTCTTCTGCGAAGTGTCTATTCATTTCAGTTGCACTTTTTTTTTTTTTTTTTTTTTTGGTGCTGGGGATCGAACTCAGGGCCTCGTGCTTGCAAGGCAAGCACTCTAACCACTGAGCTAAATCCCCAGCCGCACATTTTTTGATTGGGTCTTTTAGTATAGGGGGTTCTCTGTGTACTCTAGATACTAATCTAAATTGTAGCTGGTAAAACCCTTTTCCCATTCTGCAGTTTGTCTTTTCACTTTGTTGATTGTTTCCTTTGATATGCAGATGCTTTTCAGTTTGATGTAATCCTATTTGTCGATTCTTGATGTTATTTATTATGCAGCTGGGGTTCTGTTCGTGAAGTTCTTGCATACACCTATGACTTCAAGAGTTTTAACTACCTTATCTTCTAGAAGGTTAACTGTTTCTGTTAAGATCTTTGATGCATTTTGATTTTAGTTCATTATATGATGAGAGATATGGGTCTAGATTGAATCTTCTGCATGTGAATAGACAATTTTCCCAGAATCATTTGCTAAAGAGGCCATCTTTTTTCCCAGAGTTTGTTTTTGGTCCTTTCATCAAAGGTTGGATGGTTGAATGTGTCTAAGTTAATTTTGTGTCCTCTATTCTATTCCATTGGTCTATATATCTGGGTTTTTCTTTGTGCCAGTACCATTCTATTTTTGTCCTGTAACTTTGTGATACAGCCGGACATCTGGGATAGCAAGGCCTGCTGTTTTACTCTTGTTACCCAGGATTGTTTATGCTATTCTAGATATCTTCTGGTTCTATATGAATTTTAGAATTGTTTTCTCTAGTTCTGTGAGGAATACTGTTGACATTTTGATTGAAATTGCATTACATTTGTACGTCAGTTTTGGAACTATAGCTCTTTAACTATATTGTTCTGCCTATGGAGGAATGAGGGACATATTTCCATTTTCTAATGTCCTCTTGGGTCTCCTTTTGAAGAATACTGTATGTTTTGTGTAAAGGCCTTCCTTTTCCTTGGTTAGGTTAATTCCTAAGTACTTAATTTTTCTTGATGCCATTGTGAATGGTATTGTTTTTCATTTCTTTGAGTGAGTTCGTTATTGGCATAGAGAAATATTATTGATTTTTGTGTGTTGATTTTGCATCCTATTACATTGCCAAAGTTGGTTATTAATTCTGGGAGTCTTCTGGAAGAATTTTTTTTTTTTTTGGTCTTCTATGTGAAGAATCATGTCTCTTCTACATAATTTTATTTCCTATTGTTCACACTGATCAGTGGCACATATATAAGAATTCACTCAATGTATTACTCCTTTAGTCTAATTCATTAAAAAAGATGATTTGTCCCCACTCTCTGCATGTGTGCGTATGTGTGTGTGTGTGTGTGTGTGTCTGTGTGTGCGTGTCTATGTGTGTGCTGAAGATCCAACCCAGAGCTTCAGTCATCCTAGGTAAATTCTCTACCACTGGACTACACCCACAGCCCTTCTCCACGATCTTTTCAAAGTTTACAACATGTAATTATGCATATAATTCCTACAGTTGCTTAAAAGCTTTATAATACATTGGTTGCTTACTACCAGCTTTTTAAAATCATGGTTTCTACAGTCATCTATTGTTTTATCAAAATTGCTTTGTAAAGTGACTCACTCCTTGTATATTTGAAAATGTTATCTGACCTTTTTACTTGAAAATTACTTGGTTGGTTATAATTTTTGGATTATACTGTCTCCTCTGACAACTTTGTAGTGGTTACTTACCATTGTTATGGTAGTTATTGTAACATTATGTTCGAGTTCTCTTAAAAATTAAAACTTTTCAGGAAATTCTTGTCTTTGGTTGTCTTCCCAATTCTAGTATATTCTTCAAAGGCAACCAGTGTATCAGCTTTGTGTGTTATCATTAAAGACCATCTTATAGGTCACATACACATGCGTGTATATATATTGTTCTATTTCTCCCTGCATTGAAAACCACCCTGGAAAACTGAGAAAAAAAAATTTTTTGAGACAGGATCTTGCTATGTAGTTCAAGCTGGCCTTGAGCTTATATGTAGCCCAGACTGGCCTTGAACTTGCAACGATCCTCCTGCCTCAATTCCCTGAGTGCTGGGATTACTGGTGTGCACCACCACACCCCACTGAGAAAAATTTGATTGTTGAACAGAACTCTTTTCTTTTCAGAATTCTCTTTTACCCTTGAAGTTTGGTAATGCCTTTAAAAGTGTGTATCACACCTTCCATGTCTTCACTGAGCTCTACTAGCTCAGTATTAACTTCCTTGCTACACTTCATATATTATAAAATTTGGTTATTCTTTATCTATACAATAATTTTGATGAGGTTTTATTTTCTATAATTTATTTAGTGTCATAAAAAACCCTTTAAAATATTCTCCTTCTTTCTGGCATCATTTTGAAGGGAGTCTTTATTTGGTTTCTGTTTCTTATATTGTTTTCTTTCTTTTTACTTTCTTTACCTATGGTGAACCCTAATGTTTTGTATATTGTATGTGTGTAGGACGACTTTGGGGCTAGCTTTTGCCTAGAACACCAGAAGCTGGGGAAGTGAACCGGCAGGGCAGGTTAAATACAGATGTGCTCTTTCCAAATACTTCCTCACCAACTCTACCCCAAGGGCACACTTGCTCTGTGCTCTCAGAGAGCTGCTAGCACCTCGTTGAGAAACTAGGGGATTTCTCTGCCAAATAAGGATGCTTCTCAACTTAGCAACAGGGCTGTAACCTGAAAAATCCATCACACCCTGAAAACATCATATAGTCAAAATTGTGTTAAATAGAGCTCATTTACTGACTTTTACTGCTTAGCAGAATGGTGCCCTGCAAAGCATCAGTTGTTTACCCATGTGATGGAGAGGCTTACTGGGAGCTGCACCTTACTGCCTTGTTCAGCATTACCAGAGGCTCTTACACATTTCATTAGTTTGGCACCCTGGTCACTAGTCACTAAGACACAATACCCAATGCCCATAATTTAAGGAGGAGAGGTTCAATTTGGCTCACAGTTCAGGGGATTCAGTCCATAGTTAGCAGGCTCCAAAACAGAAACATCATAGCAGAAGAGTGTGGCAGGTCAAAGGCACTTAGTTCCTGGTGGCTGGGAGGCAAACCAGGAAAACAGTGCCAGAGACAAGATAAAGTAGAAGGATCACTCACAGGTTTACTAATGTCCTCAGGGGCTCCCAAGCCAATGAAGCTGACCTAATTAAGCTTAACCATCATACTTGAGAAAATATCAAAATTTGAAATAGGAAGTGTGATAAAAAACTAAGTGAATGCTTAAATTTTAAAAATTTATTGCAGCGAAAGATACATTGCCATAATCCCCTTCAAAACATTCTCGCTTTCATTTGAAACACTTACTGCATCATTTTTACTACTTTCTAAGGCAGTGCTAAAAGCCTCCTTTTGGGAATATCCTTAGTTGTGTTGTCATGGCTGCCTCAATGTCCTCAATCAATTCAAAATGTTTATCTTTCATGGTTAATTTAACTTTGTGGAAGAGCTAGAAGTCACACGGTTCCAGATTTGATGAATAAGGTGCATGAAGACACAATGCAATGTTTTTATTTGACAAAAATTGCCATGAACATTTTGAATCAATTCAGGACATTGAGGCAGCTGCAAAAAGTTACCTAGGAAAAAGGACTTCCAAAACTCCTTTGCAAAGTGGCAGGAGCAATGGGATAAGGGTTGAAGGGAAGGGGAGTGTTTTGAGGGGGATTAATGGCAATGTATCTTTTCTTGTGATATTTAAAAAAATGATTTAAACATTCAGTGTATTTTTGATCAGACCTTGTACAGTTTCTACTGAATACGTTTTCCTTTAATATTATTATAAAGCAAAAAAAAGCATAAGTGTCTTAGTTACTTTTCTCTTGTTGCTGGGACAAAATACCAGACACCCAAAGTTAGGGGAAGAAAGGTTTATTTGGCTCATAGTTTGTAGAAGTTTCAGTCCACAGTCAGCTGGGTCCGAGGCAGGGTGGCCTGGCAGACATGCAGAAGGCATCATGGTAAGCAAGGGATGCAAGGAACACGGGGACTAACCAGCTTCTTCCTGTACTTTATATTTTATGCAGGCTACCTGTCTTTAGGGTGGGCAGCACTCCCACCCTTAATCCTAATACCCTTAATCTTAGTGTCGCATCCTTCAACCCTGCAGAACCATGCCAAACCCATCAGTGGATTAATTTAGTAATCACACACTCTAGATCCAGCTATCTCTTACCACATGAGGCTTTGGGGGGACATCTAGACACAAACCATAACAGTAAGTTAAATCATTTTATGTTGAGGACTGTATATTTCATTTTCTATTTCTCATAGTCTGTCTGGGAACAGGGGAAGCTTCTCTGATACATGCTGGTTGTCCTCGTTTCTGGATCAGTAACTTGGTTTTTTAGGCTTCTTCCTACTTCTCTCATCAGCCTGTAGTAAACAATCTCCTGCTTACGTGCCTTCTCACCCAGTTGGATGACTCCTGATTTAGAAGGGAAAAAAACGGAGACAAGTGACATACTCAACAGGTCCAAATATCAAACAGGTTTTGAGCACCCTTAGAACAAATCTTCCTCGTCTATGTAAACAGGGTGTCAAGCCAGGTAAGTGGTAAGGGCCGTTAGAAGCCAAAAATGCTCAGATTCTGTGAAAGGGCAGGAAGTATGTCACTGATATCATTCTCTTAATCGCCCAGTCAAGTGATGTCAGACTATTCACAGCTTCTGTCTCATACTTCTAGTAGGCAAATCTGTGTAGGAATTCATAGAGCTGTCTCAGTACTGAGTGTTTGAAACCAGGGAGAGGTGGACAGGGAAAATGGAGGAACAAGAAAATTCGTCTTTCTATCAATTCCTGAAATATTAAGATGTGAAAATCTTCGTATGTTGCTGGAGTTGGAGAAATAAATAGGAGGTTTATCCCACAAATCTAATCTCTTTAAATATCTGGAGAGACTCCAAGTTTTGTAAGGGAAAAAGAGAAAAAAAACCCACTTGCTTAACTTCCCTTTTGTTCTTCTAACATCACAATTAGAGCAAGGTGTGAGGAGTTCTGCAAGGTCAAATCAATCATAAAAGCAGGAGAAATTTCATTCCTTAGTTCCTGCAAACACTGTTGCAGTGGGCTGAGGCCTTTTCTGCATCAGTTCAGAGAATTCATTTATTTCTTTGATTGGAATTTTAAATTCAAAGATTTTAAAAGCAAAAGAAAGACAAATAATTAAAAAAATCCTTGACGTTTGTGTTACATTTGTTTTGCACTCTTTATTATTTTATTTCTTCCTCTCGCCAACCATCTGACTAGATACAACAAGGGTTGCTTCCTGTATTTAGGAGAAGGTGTCACTGTAGCACAGAACGTTTACTTGACTTGTCTAATATCACACAGCAGTTTTTTACGGAGGCAGAACTGAGCCCTGAAGATCCTCTTCGGCAATTTCTCCTGCCTATTCACTTCATGGCTCCTCACATTTCTTTACAGAGGTGGCTTCAGAGGAGCGTATGCATCGAGTATGGCAGGTCTGGAGTGCGTTCTCAGGGAGTGGCAGCTACTTCCTCAGCTTTTGTTACTTCCTTTTGGTTCTACTCTCTATTGTAAGCATTTATTGAGTGAGGAATTAAAAATTGGATTATTAAGTACTGTATTTAGAAAAATGTAAACTATGGAATTCACAAAATTTTGCAACCAACTGTAATTTTGCTAACTTTTCACTTTTAGGCTTCATTTCTTCCTATTTCATTAGTGCTCTAGTGAAATATATTCAAGTAAGATATGGCCATCAGCATTAACATTGGTGGAATGCATTAAGATTTATCTTCTAAATAAACAAGAGGACTCCAGTCACCACTGTGCATGGCTTAAAGCAGCAGATATTTCTCAGTCAGTTTCCAGTCATTCCTTCTCTATATGCAGGACACATATTTGTTTTATTTTCTGTTTCCTCAATTATTTTATGTTAGCTTTGAGGCTCAGGAATCATAATAGTATTGCATGATTAATTTTGTTCCTCTATTGTGCTAGAGTTTTTGTGAAATTAACTGTGCCGTTTCCTTCCCAGTAATGTCCTCTAATGAATATTTTATTTTTTCTCAATTGCTCTGTGGTTGGCCTTGCTTGATATTTTATGATACCTTTTCAAATAATAAGAGCCTGTGTTCTACAGAGCCTGGTGCCTTGTAGGTAATTCAGAAGTCAAGGAAGCTCTTCCCTCAGAGAACACAGAGCAGGCCCAATTTTCCTGCCTGTGAGGTGAGAAGAAAACTTTCCTGACTCCCCCAAAGCTGCACATGAGGAATCACAATGGTATCGATACTTGCATTTCACCACCGTGGAGATGTGCGAACAGACTATTTGAGCTCCACCTCTCTCTCAGACTAGAGAGAACTGTGTGGATTTCCTGTTTATTCTCTCGTGAATGGAGAGATGGCTCTTTAATATTCAATACAGAACCTCTCCTGGCAGTTTCAAGGCTGTGCAGCAGCCTGTTTTTCTAAGGTGGGCAAAAGTTCTGCAACAAGAAAAACTAAACAAGTCGAAGGATTGGCAGGTGCAAAGCAAGAGAAAGGGAGAGAAATGGAGCAGCTACTAACTGCCAGACACGGTGCTTGGTGCTCTCAGAATATTATCTTTTTCATTGTCTCAGTCATCTGGTAAAGGGGTTGGAGTCCTGGTCTACAAATAAGACCTCTGCAGCTCTGAGAGTTTCAGAAAACTTGTCTGTGGAGCCTAGTCTCTACCACTTACATTTTTATTGACTCAGAGATGAATGAATGAATGAACGAATGTTATACAGCCAATACAAGGGATGGATGAAGGAGGTTCTTCTGTCTCCATCTTAAATATGCCCTTTAGCAGTGGGGAGTCCAGCAAGCTGCGTATAGGCCTTTATGGAATGAAGCTGTTTGCATGAATGGCTGGCAAGGTGGGTGCGGGGCTGACTCTCCGCTCCCCAGTGTGCACTGCACCAGCTGTAGTCTTCGCACAGAGTCCTGAGTGCATGGCTCTGGCAACAGCATCATTTTTGTCAAAGAGCCGGGGGCCTCCCTAAACTAACTGAGATGCTTGACATTACCAAGTCGTGATATAATCCTGTATATGGCCACCAGGATTCAGAGACTGTCCTTCTGGTCTTAAAAGAATTTTGCCTGGCGGGTTCCTGAGAGGTAAGATTAAAAACTTTAGATTTAGCCACAAAACCTGGGTTTTAAATGTAAATTACCTAAAGAATGCCTGGCGACCCTGACTATAAGTTCTTATATTCTTTCAGGCCCTATTTCTACCGAACCTCACGGTTTTCCAAACTGTGCTGAGAGCAAATCCCATGTGTTCTTTGAGCAAAGATTGAAAAGAAGAGACTGCTCAGAAATTCTAATAAAGCCAGAATTTAAAAACTGATAATCGCAGTTTTGTTTCAGGGTTTGAGGCAGGGTGGGGGATAGGGCTTTAGATTTACTGAAGACATATGCAGTGTATGCCAGCCATCAGGCCTGGAGAAACCCTTTCCTTAGGTGTTCTTCCAATTTATTAAAAACAAAATGATTTCAGGATTTTGCTCTGTAAACTAAACTTTGCCAAGAGAGTACATTGAAGTGATACATACATAACCGAAGCCTCCGTCCCTACTCATTTTTGAGGTTCAGTAAGAAATGCCTGGGGAAAAAAAAAAAACAACAACAAAAAACCCCTCAATCAATGGTGGCACATCCAATAGGAGATTATACTGAAATCAAATTATTCTTCCTCATCTTTCTCCTCCTCCATCTTCTTTCTTTTGAATGCACATGGAAAAGGAGATGCGATTATTAGGGGGAACAATACAGGCAAAGAACGGAAATTGTTCACTGTAGTCTTCTCTGAAAGCCTTGAGAATCTGGTGAAAGTGTAAAATACTTTCTTCCTGGCAATTTCCTTCAGCACTGAGGGGCCTACTAAGAAACAGTTTTTCTTGCAGAGTTGGCTGCACACACTGTGACTGTATAGTGAAGAAAAGACACCCCTCTGTACTTCATTCACCATTCATACTTACAAAAACCCTAGCCTAGTAACACAATACGAGTTGCTCTTAATGCCTCAAATTTACCATAAAAATCTATTACTTTAGGGGACATCAAGTTTCTTGGTAGTCGTTCTGGTTGAACATGACCTAAAAAAAAATCACAAAGTATATATGGGTTGTTGAGATGAGAGGATGAAAAACTGGGGTGAAATATTAGGAGATAACAAGAGAGCATGTCAGCCCAATTTGGGATAGGAGAGCGGGAGGGAGCGTCAGAGGCAATACTAGAGGATCACGGGCCTTGCGGGGCAGTCGGATGGAGAGCATGCACCAGTCACAAGCCCTCCTCTTTCCTTCTTCATCTTACCAGGGATAGTTCCCCAGCTGCAGCAGGAAATAAATGTTACTCCTTTATCTTCCCTCTCCCCAAAATGCCCTCGATAATGGACCACCTTCAAATGTAGGGTAATGGAATTGGTGATTTAGCAGAGAGCTTCGTACACAACCTCACCACACATTTCATGTGAAATTTACTTTGCAAAGCAGCAGTTTCCGCTGGGGCCAAGGAGTTCATTGTTCACACGTCTACAACTTCCAAAGTACTATAAGAGGTGCAGAGGGAGGAAGGCGATGCAGTTAGACAGAGTGCAAGAGCCTACAGGTCTTCTTCACGCAGCACTCTACAAACTAGACAGAGGAATAATTTGGAAAGTGCCAAGGCAAAAGAGACAGTTTTATGAGTTCTTCCCTTCCTGTTGGGCTTCCTTCTTTTACTTCTATGAATATTTAAGGAAAATTACAATCCTCTTCTGTATTTTGAGTGAGGATGTAAATCTACTGGCTGTGAACTTGTCACAGCCGCCATTTCCTACTGCCAACCACCTATGGATTTCCTATAAGCAGGGTTCATTCATTGTGAAAATTAGATAATTGAAACAATCTATCTGCTTCAGGTTGCTGCTTCAGGGGTGACACTCGCTGGCTGCCATGACAAGTAATTTTCAGAGGGCGATTTCAGCCACCATAACTCACTGAACAATATGTTGTTGCTCTATTCTATTTTGGAAGGGAGAAGCTTTTTTATTTAAAAAACAACGTTATTTATTTATTTATTTGTATTGAGTAGTGGTGATAATAAAGCAACCTTGGTCCTGTGTTATGATCATCTCCCCAGCTTTAAAAGAACATATAATAAAAGGATGCAATTCTGTCCGTGGTGATAACCTGCATCTACTCAGTCATACCTTCTGGGTGGCGGGACATTGATTACAGATCCTGATGGAATTAAATCAGAGCAGGTGGGAAATCCATATCTCTTGTTGGCTCACAAATTTGTCATCTGGCATCCCTAGTTGGGGTTAATTACATTTCTGCATCTTTTCAAACAGAAAGAAAACTCTTTAAAAGACTTTGGAACCAAGCCTCTGAATTTTGTAGGCTTAAAAGCAGTCAGCGAAGCCACAGCAGCCGGGGGACAGTGCCAGCTCTGTGACGGGCGGCCCCTGTCTGCTTTTGGCCTCTGTCTTTTCCCTACATCTACAAGGTTCATGGCCCAGCAGAAGCACCCAAGAAGCATTTGCTGAACAAGAGAAATGAATGAATGAAGTGATTTCCTATCTAACTTCAGCTGAGACGCGCTGGATTCTAGTGCCTTCCCTTTCCTTCTCATCCCCACATCACAATTCCCTTAAAATAGTGTTTCTCAAAGCCTGAGCACAAGTTTCTGAAACCTACACCATCCAAAGAGGACTATTTGTGTGAATTTGGGAAATCATGCATGATAGATCCTATTCTTGGTGATGAAAAATAACCATTGGAATACCCATTGGCCACTCCTCAGACTAAGGACTAATATCTAGAATATATAAAGAACTCAGAAAAATCAGGAGCCCCAAATGTAAAGACCCAGTTCAAAAATGGGTATCTGAAATGAATAGACATTTGTCAGATGAAGAAGTGTGAACAGTAAATAAATACATGAAAAAAAATTTCAACATCACTGATCATTTGAAAAATGCAAATTAAACAATACCGAAAGAATGGCTATCATCAAGAAATCAACCAATAACAAATTCTGGTGAAGCTGTGTGGAAAAAGGAAACTTTTGCATTGTTAGTGGGAGTATAAATTGGTACAACCACCTGGAAATCTGTGTGGAGAGTCCTTGAAAAACTAAAACCAGAGGTTCCGTTTGACCCAGTTATTCCCCTTGTGGATATCTTCCTGAAAGAGTTAAGAGCATCACAACACAGTGACACATGCATGGCCCTATTTAAAGCAACACAATTTATAATAGCTAAATCTTGGAAATAGCCCATATGCCCATCAAATGGATAAAGAAAATGCAGTATTCATATAAAATAGAGTTCTACTCTGCCATAAAGAAGGATCAATTCGAGACATTTTTGGGCAAATGATACATCTCTAGACGATAATTTTAAGTGAAATAAATCAGACACACAAGTTTAAATATTGCATTGTTTCTCTTGGGTGAGAAACCCAAAGAGTAAATAAAGAGCAAAATGGAGGACAGATAAAGGAAAGTAGGAAGGACTTGTTCAGACAGGAGGGGGAATAGAAGAGGGGGAGGGAGAAGGGAAGGAAGGAATAGGAATTTGAAAAAAAAATTGGAACAAAAAAATGGAAACAAAGCTTTTGTAAATGAGGAGAGAAAGAAAGGTTGAAAGGAGGGGAAGAGAATGGGAAAAAAGAATTAGAATATATTATGTACAGGTACGAATTCCCTATGATGAATGTGATTGTTACATATGGCAAACACGTACTAATATGAAACCCAAAAATATATATCTGTAGTGGAGTTTTAACATACATAGACAAATGAGCACATACACAAAATGTGTAACTTGAATTGTAACAAAATAAACAAACCTATCTAACAATCAGTGTGACAAAGAAATAGCCCTCCATAATGCCCCTTTCTAGTCATTTTCTATAAGGGTAAATCTTATTTTTGGTATGAACATTTCTGATAGAGGCATATTTTATTGTCTTCTCACTTAATCTCAGCCATAAACTGTCATTATATTTGGTATCATCAGTAAAACGATCGTTCCTTTAATTTTACAATGCTGAACACTTGCCCCTGGACTCCAGATTTCCTCTGGCTGTCAGTATGAGGGTTTATCTTGTTCCTGACTTCAATGTGGATTGGTTGCTTGCTGTATTTGGTACATGGCAATTAAACCGGAGTACCTCTTCACCATCATCGTGGAGATTTCCTTTGCTTTGCCTTTTCCTGTTATACCTGGAGATGTGTTATGTCTGAGTTTCTGTCCTCCCTTCAGTAAAAAGTGTCTTCCAGTGGTTTTCTGAGAAAGCATGTTATAGCAGGTGACTAGTGTCTTAGTTACTTTTCTCTCGTTGCTGAGACAAAATGCCCAACACCCAAAGTTAAGGGAAGATACGTTTATCTAGCTCACAGTTTCAAGAGGTTTCAGTCCACAATCAGCTGGGTCCAAGGCAGGGTGGCAGGGCAGACGGGCAGAAGGCAGCAAGGCAAGCAAGGGGGCAAACAAGGGAATAGGCAAGCCTCTTTCTGTCCTTTGTATCTCTTCCAGGCTATCTGCCCTTAGAGTGGGTAGCATTCCCACCCTTAATCGCAGCACCCTCAATCCTAGTATCACATCCTTGATCCTAACAGAACTAAGCCAAACCAATCAGTGGACTAATTTAGTAATCACACACTCTAGATTCAGCCACCTCTGAAAACACCCCACCTATGACTGCATGAGGCATTGAGGGGACATCTAGACACAAACCATAACAAATAGCTTAGTAGCTTATCAGTTAAAAAATTCAATCTATTAATTCTTGATTGACAGTTTGGCTGGGTATTAAATTCTACTCCAGGGAGGTTTTTCTTCAGAACTCTGAAGGCAGTGATACACAGATGCTGCCTTTGAGAAATCCAAGGGTGGTTCTTCTACCTTGAGGTGTCTAAGACCTTCTGGTGTTATCAGTAAGCTAAATCTTCACTCTCATGCCTTGTTCAAGTATTCGTTTTGGTGGGTTGTAGAAGGTTTTTTAATCTGGCAACTGTGCATTACTTTGGAACATTTTCTTGAGTTTATTTATGATTCCTCTTGTTAAATTTCTCTTCCAGAAACTCTTAAAATTTGAATTTATTCTTCTGGACTGGGCCCTCAGTTTATTATTCTTTTCTTAATTTCATTTCTTGTGTGTGCTCTATTTTCTGGAGAATTCTCCAGGTTTATACTTTATTTCTCAGTAAGATTTTGATTTCTGCTACCATGCTTTTAATTTTTAAGGGTTGTTATAATTAATTCTCTAAATTTCTTTATTTGCTTCAAAATTTAACCAAATTTCTGTTCTTTCTTTATTTGCTTCAAAATTTAACCAACTGCTCTTGTCCTCTTCATAGATAAAATGATCTTTAGATTTCTATTTGATTTGTGGGTGGCTGTCAGTAAATCACCTGGAATTGATTTAATCAAATTATTCTTCATTTTAAGCCCCTAACCCCATGCAATCCCAATTCAGTAGATATCTATTGCTATCTTGGATTTGGGGCATGAATTTTTGGCAAGGATTATCTGGCATGAATTAGGTTGATTTTTTATTTGTTTTCCACATTCGACTTGAGCTTTTTGTTATCTTTCATCAATTTTCTTCAGAGTTTCCAAAATATTTTTCTTATTCTCATTGTCTTTGTGGCTTCACATCTTTTTAACACTTTGTTTAAAATTCAGAGGTTTGGGAGGCATGTTATGACTGAGTATTTATTTCTCTTCAAATTTACATGTACCCGTAGGCTGCAGTGTGATGGTATTTGGAGGTCAGGCCTTCGGGAAGCACTTAGGTTTAGATGAGGTCATTAAGGTACAGACCTCATAATGAAATTACTGCCGGTACAAAAAGAGGAAGATAAACGAGGGCTCTGTCTCTGCCAGTGAGCGCACAGCAGGGAGGCTGCTGTCTCAAGCCTGGAAGAAGGCCCTCGCCTGGAACTGGAAGGGCTGGCGCCTTAGTCTTGTGCTTTCTAGCCTCACAGTCTTCCCTGCACTGTGAAAAATAAATGTCTAATGGCTAAACCAGTCAGTCTGCAGTATTTTATTATAGCAGCCCCAGCTAATTAGTCCAGAACATGTACAATTAAGTTTGTATTTTTCGTTCACCATCTTAACTTGAAAATTCCTTGACAGCTGGTTTTTAGGTAAGATTGAGTAAGATTCAGAAGATAAATACCACTAACCTACAGTTAGACGGGGGGTTCTTGATGGTCTGAGGGGGTCATGAAGACCAGTGCTATCTTTCAGGGATGGGAAAACAGCAGTTGGATTCTGATGGTGAGTCTCACCGGGGTCAGCCTTTGGTTTCTTAGCATTCCTGAGCCCAGACACTGCTCACAGCACCCCAGAAACTGGCCGGGACACAGTGCTTTCTGCTGCGAGAGCGCACCGAGGAAGAATCCATTGCGCCTTCTGGGGAGGGGGAGCTAACCTGACAGTGGCTTGGTACAGGCCTGCTGGTAATGAAGTGCTCAGCGTGGCATCTCACAACTCCTTGTGGCATATTTTTAAGTACTGTACTTTCAGATGACCTTTTACAGAGGTAAATTGCACATAAGGAGCTGTAAGTGTCACATTTAATGATGCCTTAGAGACATTAGGAGGAAGTAACAGTTACTATTCCGTGATAGCATGGCCGTTATTAACTTACAGTACGGTTGCTGAGCAGTGAATCCCATCTAAATTAACAACAGATCTCTCCTCATGTTTAAGAATCATCCCAGTTGCTTGAGCCATCCTCAATAAAATAAGGGGGAAAACATAAGGAAGACAAGGTAAGCAAAGAAAATAAGCTCGGACAAAGAAAATCTAAATGGCTCAGATGACTCATTTTTATTGTCTTCTTTTTATTTATTTATTTATTTATTTATTTATTTATTTATTTTTTTATTTTTATTTTTACCAAGAACATGTAATGGTACATTGTATACATAATGATCATAATCAACATGGTTATTTTGTACCTGTACATGATACATCTTGGTTTTCCCCCCTCTTCCCCCCTTCCCCTCCCCTCCCTTCCACTCACCCACCCCTCCCTATTTGCAACAAGTGTAGTTACACTTTTCCATTTTTTCCCCTTTCATCTTACTTTTCTTTTAACCTTCTTCTTTATCCCCCTTTTCCCTACACTGATAAATATTTCACTTCTACGGAAAAGCCCCAATCTTTGTACCGGACTGGGGTAAAAATGGATCCTACATCTCTACACGAGGTGGTTCATTTCCAGTCTTCCAGTGATGCAAACTGAAGATCATTCTTCCAGAGACTTCCTGTTTAGCTCATCTCATATGCAGTTGTTCAACTAAAATATCATCTCCACACTTACTAAAGAAAGAGGCTTTAAGTGCTCTTTTTTTTTCTATCTACAAAAGTGAAAGTGTTTTGGTCTTGTAATGGTCTTTTTATAATGTGGACTTTCCAATGTGACCGTTTTCTTCCCCCATTCACTACTACTAGAATCTTCTGTTGAGAACAGATTGTTCTTTGCTTTGCTTTCTAGTATTTATATTCTTTTTCAATTTCTGCTTTTGTTGTGATATTCTGACCTTCCTCTGGAATTACACTATCTCAAGCATTGCCAAACTTTATGTGAAGGGTCAGATAATAAATATTTTAAGCTTCCTGAGCCATGTGGTCTCCTTTAAACTGTTCAGTTCAGTTTTGCTGGTGTTGCTGGAGAAAAAGCACAGAGGTCGACCTTAGGGCATTTTAGTTTACTGGCCTGTGTTCCAGCTTCCTCCATCCTACTAGTAATGATAATCCCAATGCATGTTCCCCATGACACCTTCTTCTACAAAGTTTCTTTTCAGGTCTCTGAATGTGCCAAGATTAGCGCCCTTTCCTTATCTTTATGCTGTTGCTCAGCCTTAGCCTGACTTTTCTTTTTTTGGTTAGGACTTCCTGGTTGCATGTCAGAGGCTAAGCCAGAACTAGCACTTTTTTTTTTTTTTTTTTTTTTTTTTTTTTTTTTTTTTTTGGTGCTGGGTGCTGGGGATCGAACTCGGGCCCTTGTGCTCACTAGTCAAACACTCTAACCACTGAGCTAAATCCCCAGCCCCAGAACTAGCACTTTTAAAGGGCTTTGTTTTTGTTCGTTTCTCTCCCATCTTCATCATCATCAGTGTTTTCTTCACCACATCATGATACTTTTGGGGGGGAAGATTGCTGAGGATTCAACTCAGGGCCTTGCACTTGCAAGGCGAGCACTCTACCACTGAGCTAAATCCCTGACCACCACATGATATTTAGTTAGGCATGTTAAATTGGACCGAATCAAAGGAAATTCAAGCCCTCAAGTCACTGTCCCAGATTCATTATTTTTAATTCTCAGTTCAACACTTTCCTCACTCACACAGAAATGTCCTCTCGGAAGTTTTTAAGGACTGACCCAGGATTAAATCAGTGATGAAGGCAGGGGGAAATTCAGGTGTACGTTTCTCTCTTCCTCTCACCTTCTTTCAATTAAACAACAACTTGGGGAACTGATGATCAGTATAGATCAGTAGTAATCATGGGCACAGCTAGTCAGACCTGGTTCTTTGCAATTCTGAGCTTCTGCGGAATATTTAGGCTTATATTTCTCTGTCTTCATTCTTATATTCTTGTGTGACACCCTGGATATTAGGGTTCAGGAAGTGACAAATATTTTGGGGTTTGCTGAATGAGATCTTTGGTATGAGTAGTTGCTGCTTGGGAACTTTGTCCTTATATTTATCTTTCAGCAAATTTTCCAGGTACTCTCTGAGAACTTACAGAAAGTAAATTTCCATCAAGACATATATTCCTATGAGACTTAAAAACATGGGGTATAAACATATGAGAATCAAAATGATTTATTCATCATTTTAGCTATTAGATAAAATGTGAATGTGAAATCAGCAAATTAAATTAGATTGATAGCTCATCTGGTTAGTAACATAGTATTAATAGCTGAGTCAAGACCATTCATTATTTTTACACCCTACATGACTAGTACTTGTTTATAAGATGGTCTCTAAGGGCAGGAAATACAGAGCCATCCATTACCAGCAGGCAGAGCTTCTGTGACTTTTTAAGCACCCCCCAGTGGAGTCTACGAGCCACATTAACACCTGATTAGGAGAGTTTCAGGTCATCATTAAAGTCACCAAGACAGGGTGTGCTGTATGTGAAGGACAGCTTGTTATAATAATAGTTGGAACAAGGCATAAAAATCCCTCATCTGATTTCCTCCTGGGTGTTTTCTGTCAAAACTCCCACCTGCTGCCCCACTTCTTATCATATCATTACTCAGAAAAATGATGGTAGCGTGACTTGAGATGAAGCCTTTTGAATTTTCATTAAAAGAAAAAATCATTATGAAAGGAGAAAATCATTATATTTTCAGTAATATCTTTCTCATTTTTCTTACTTGAAAAGGACCTGAATAATTTGGGAAAAATGAACTGATTATGTCATACTGTGCTTTCAATATTAAATTATATTACGTTTGAAGCATATGGAATTGCCAGTTTTGACAGTCAAAAAGAGGTGAATATTAGCAGTTTCATATGGTCCAATTTAATAATAAGAGCTGTTAGTCATTGGTCTTTTTTTTTTAAACATGTCAGAAACTCTGTTTTGTGCAATCTGCATTTTCTTATCAATTCTCATAGCAATCCTAGCAGTCTCTATTCCCTTATCTTTACCAAAGCCATCTCTCATGGATCTTGCTAAGCAAATTAAGTTCCAAGGTCTGTCCTCTATCCCATTCCTCACCTAGTGCTTCCTAGGGATGGTGGCCACACTGCATTGCCTAAAATAAAGGCATTGTCGTCATCCCACACACATGACGCAGGGGCTTATGGGAGTTCCAGGGATTAGGAAGGAAGAGAATTGGAGAGTAATGAAGCAGAACTGGAGCCCAGGTCATCCTGGCTCAAAGGTGTCACAGTGTCTCTGTTTCCTGACTCCATTCCTGATATAAAGCACTGTGGAGGTAACCTAACACACCTGGCCAAATGCCTTTCATTAACCATGTTCATACAGTTAAGTGACATTGGTAAAGATGGATACTCTGTCCTTGTCTTCAGGTGAGGGCAACAGTGGAAGCGGACCTCACAAACTCCTGTAAGTTGGTCCTAAAGGTTTAGTATGTTTCAGTGCTCCGGGAGAATTTGCTAAAGGGAAATGTCCTGAATTCCCTCCCCAGAGATGCCGAATCTAAGTCCGAGATGGTCCGTAACACTTCATGTTTCAGTAAGCACCTCAGGTGAAGCAGGCGAGAAATATCAGGGCAAAATTTGGAGAAATGTTAACTTAGTCCAGTTGCTTTATTTCATGGATGAGGAACAGAAAGTCACCCCAGAAATATGAAGCTGCTTAACTTCTTTGCTGGTAGCCTTGATGATGGAACTAGAATCTGGGTCTTTGGATGATCAGTCAAGTGAAATAATTCCTCAAATTTAGCTACAGATCCCAGAAATACACCTATGCTGATGTATCGTACATTGAATAAATGAATTGCACACATAGTATTTATCAACATGTACGTGAATACTTTAAGGACTAATAAATTTGCTTAACAACACCACTGCATTCAGTGATGTTTTAATTATTTATTTTCTCAATCATCAATATGCAGAGTTTCTTTAAATGCAAAATAAGGTTCCTTATATTTGACCAGAATGGGAGCCATAGTCCAGGGCCCTGTCATTATCTCTCATGGCTACTGTGTCCTATGTATTAACTGAAATTATTTCAACTATTAGGTCTGCATTTGGCAGTTTGCATATGTCAGCTGGATGCCTTAGAAATAAATCTAGGCCTAAAATTCATCCAACTGAAAATTGGATGAACATTCTAATGATATCTTCAAACAGAATATTTCCCAGAGGTTACCTTTTCTTGACCAGCCTGGTTGCAAATCCAAACTTTGGCTGTTGAAAGTAAACATATAAACAAGATTCTGTCCAGAAATGGACCTGAAACCAGCCTATGCGTGCAAGGGTGATTTTGTAGCATTCCCGTGTAAATGGTGAATAGGAAGACTGAATGAGAATCTCCAAATGAGAGATTTGCGAAAGGGAGAGTGTGAAAAATACTGCCCCCCCCAACAATGCTACATGGCTAGCAAGTGTGAGCTCTTTGCACTTGGTGAAATGTTCCAGTGTGTGTGCACAGCACAGAGTTTGTACTTCTAGGAAGACCTGCACAGAGCTTGTACTTCCAAGAAGACCTGGGGACGTGGGGAGCTTGTACTTCCTTCTGGAAGCATGCTATGCTGCCTCTACCAATGTAATTATCTCTAAAATATCTTCACATCACACCTCAAAAATAATTCTTGCACCTTTTAGCTGTGATTGTTCTTGTCTTTCCATCAGTCTTGCCTCATGTTTCTTGGGTTACACAGGCAGGAAACGATAAAAGAGAGGGAAGAATGAGAACAATGAATAGTAACATTGATGGTGATTTGGAGCTGTCATCTCTATTTCTGCAAATCTCTATACACCCAAGGTAAGGTCCTAGGATGCCAGCCTGCTGTAGCACCTTGGAATTCATTTCTGCAACGATTTCTTCAATCTCCCTATCTCTTAGCTTTTGTTTTGTTCTACTCTCTCCACTTGATGTGCATTTTGTTTTTTTAACATTTGCTTTTTTAGTCTATTCGTGGGCATAAGATATTCAGGCTTCTAACTGCCATTCTGTCTTGGAAAGTCCCTTGCCCTTTGTGAAGAACTGCACGCCCTCCCACCACCCCCCTCAGCAGTGAGCCAGGTCAGTCCACACTTTGCCGTGGCCTCTCCTCTGGCTTTGGTTGGTTAATTGTGCCCACTGGTCCACTGAGCTGGGTTTCCAGCATGCCCTGGTATCCTCAATTCTCTTTCGATCCAAACATTAGCACAGCATGAGGAGTTTGGAGGTGCATTTACAGCCAGGAAGAAAGATTGCAGGTGCTCACAAATCAGCTTCTTGGACTTAGTTTCTTGCAAAAATCTGCCTTTTTGAATTTCAATGTGTTAAATTTCCTGGTAAATCAGTTATTTCTTAGGAAAGTGAGGACTAAATTCTGGTGAGATCTCAGAAATGAATCTGATTTCCAAGGACAGAGTACTTGAGAGCCATTCAGCATGAACCATGTCCCAAATTCAGAAAAATCGTGTTTGTAAAAATCTTTCTGTGGCACTTAAGGTTTTGGTCATTTCTGATTACAAATACAGGCAAATAAAATATTATTTTTTATGCTAACCATTTTGTTTTCCTCAACCTGGTGCCTAAGAATGTGTTTTCCTCTGATACTCTGTGTTTCTTTTAGGGCAGTTTCCAGCTCCTTTTTGTTCATTTGTTTTGTTTTCTGGCCCTATCTTTGCCTGACTTATATGACTGTTTATGTAAAAAGAAAAATAAAATCACCTAATACACCTTAAAATGTGTTGAGGACAAATGACTTACTAAAATATCATGAATTATTATTAAATAAAATAAACATTGTTCTGGTTTGTGCCTAGATGTCCCCCCAAAGCCTCATGCGGTCATAGGTGGGGCTTCTTCAGAGGTGGCTGAATTGAGAGTGTGTGATGCTGGGATTAAGGGTGTGTGGTTACTAAATCCATCCACTGACTGGTTTAGCACCGCCCTAATCCTGCCAGCCTGGTTAAAATAAGCAGCAGAAAGAAGTTGTAAATGACTTCTTGCCCCTCTTTTGCTTACCTTGCTGCCTGCTGCCTGTCTGCCTTGCCACCCTGCCTTGGATCCAGCTGATGTAGGCCGAAACCTCGAACTGTAAGCTAAATAAACCTTTGCCCCTTCAGCTTCCAGTGTCAGATATTTTGTCTCAGCAATGAGAAAAGTAACTAAGACAAACACAAACAACTCAGATCTAATACTTTTGGGGGGAGGATAAGGCCCTAAATGGTCTGAAAATGTTATTGTAAGCATTAATGATCATTTCTCTAATAATGGGTGACAATGTGATTATTTAGTTTTATTACTTATAACGTGACAGGTTCTTTAACAAGCAAAATCATGCACTGGCAAAGTTAATTAGAAAATTTGCAAGTACTGAAATAAAGAAACATTTACAGGGCTGGAAATATCCCAGCTAAGGAATCTGTTTCTGAGAGATGGGTAAGAATTTTTAAGAACAAGTGCCTTTGAAATATATAATCATGCCAGGGAGGAAAGATTTCAAATGCTCTTGAATTTATGGATTTAGATGTAGACTGATCTAAATATAGGGAATATTGCTTTGTGAACTGAAAAGGCACCAGGACATTTTGCCTTTCATTCTTGTGGCAATGCTTTGTCTGTGACAGATGTGTCAGGCTGTATTTAGTTTGTCTTGAAAGAAGCTTGCAGATGAAGCACAAACTCAGTTCTGCTCTGATCATTGTAATACCCCTTACATTAAATTATGATGTGCTCTGACTTGGTGACACCATGTGGGAAGGGAGCTGTGCTTATGTAATGGGGCATTTCCTAATGAAGGGAGGACCACATGGCAGCCTCAAGATTCTGCCACGTTTGGAATTAAATGTAAAAATGCATGTTTCTCATTTCTAAGATGCTTCCTTGATTGTGAGCAGTTAGAGAAGAGCCACCACATGCCTGCATCTTAATGCATCACATCTTAATTTAGGGCAATATGGTGGCAGGGAGAAAAATTAGATGAGCTTCTAAAATAGCCAGTCTGGGTGACTTGGATTCTGAAGAGGTCAACAGAAAACCCTGGTTTCATTGTTATCTTAATTTAATTGACACATTCTAGGTCCATGGTCTATATATATTGTTTGATTTTCTTGGATGATGAATTAAAGTCTCCCAATAGGAAATGAAAATATAAAGATTTTGAATCCTATCATAGAGGAAAATAATAATTTCAAGACTTGCAGGAGAAAAGTGAAGAAACACATCGATTAGGTACATAGCTCAGATTAGGAAGCAGGTGGTGTGCTCAGAGCAATTCTTATATTTAATTCTCAGATCACCCTACCAACTTCATGTTATAGCCTCATTTTGTTGATAAGGTGAGGGTCAGAGTACTCTTTCTGGAGTCACAGAGTTAATAAGCATTTGAGGACACCCTTCACTACTTACCTCTGTTTGATGAGGCATAGAATTAAGTCAAACTGCTGGCTCAAGGTCCAGTGCTTCAACCAGGACTGCTAAGAATCTTGGTTTTCCTTTCTGGAACAAATACACGGTCATATTACAGCCAAATCAGCCTTGCATTCAGGGGTGAGGGATGCATCCTAATATCTGTGTGATCCCAAGTATGTTGTCTCCTCGGGAGGCCTACTTCACAGACAAGGCTTTCAATTAAAGAGGACTCCACTTCTTTAATTAAATTCGTTAGTCTTGTGTATAGTCTAGACTACCCTGTGGACTATTCATGGGTCCTGGTTCTTCATCTAGCTCTTTCTCCTATCTCATCATGTATGCAGTGAGGGGTCTTTGTTTTACTTGTTACTAAGTACCCCAAGTAGCTGCTGAAAGGCTTGGAATATCTGGAGCCTTGTCTGGGAACCTCCACTGTTTGACTATCTCCTATAAGACATCTAAGCAGTTCAGTCTATGACACTTGAAAACCTTCAGCAATAGTCCCTTTGGAAGGTAAAACTTTTTGAATTTGAGCACTTTGACCTTTGGAAATTTCTTTCTTCTATTGAGGCCAAATTCTTTTCCCCAGAGTTTTTACCCAATATCTTGCTCAAAGAAGAGATATTTTCAAAGGCTCAAAGCAAGTAGATGGCAGATTTAATTATCATTCCTTACTATTGCAAATGAGAAGATCTTGGAATTCGGTCAAGTTTCTAAGCTGAAGGTGACATTATTCATTCATTCCTTCATTCAGAATATACTGTCTGGATGCCATACAGGTGCCAGACATGATTTTAGTAACTTGGGATACATCAGTGGTCAGAATCCATGAGAAAGAAAAACCATTAGACATTTGAAGATGGTTATCTTTTTGTTTATTTATTTATTTTTACCATTGAGTCATCTCTAGATTTAATACATCCAGGTATTTCTGTATACGATATGATGTTATCACTTATACAGAGCCTTATTAGACTATAAGTACCCAAAGGGCACAGACCACATTGTGCTGTTCATTATTTAACCCTCTTACTTAATAAATAACATTAAAATAAGATGAATACACCTGGCTTATTCCTGGAATTCTTCTCATTTGGACTGGAATCTAAGTTGCATTTCTTTTAGCTAGAATTTATAAATTTATAAACTTAATTCCTGAATAAAACAGAATCAGTGGAATGGAAATAATTTTACACTATGTTGGCAGATTGGCTGTAAGCCCAGCGCTTGGGCTGAGGCAATAGGATCAGGAGCTTAAGGCCAGCCGGGGCTACATAGCGAGACCCTTTCCCAAAACATCAAAAACAATACAAAACAGAAAAAAAGATGTTGTTTTAAAGAGACAGTAAAAAATTAGAGTCTAAGTGGTCTAGTCAAGTCAAAGTAGGCACTGAAGAAAAAAGTAAGGTTATAACTATAGGCAAATTAGAAACCCTGGGATGAGTGAAGGTGAGGACTGTGATGTACATAAAAGGATAGAGGTTACCAGAAGCTTATTTGTCCAAATGAAGAATTTCCTAAAGACCAAGCCCCATTATAAAAGATTTTATTATATCTTGAAGCTCTCACTGACAGCATTTTTCTACAGATCTTTTTTCAAATAAATGTTTGTGATTCACTTTTGAACTCCTAGCATCATGTGCCAGTGCAGTTATTTGTCCATTTATTTTTGTGCTGTTCTTTGGCACCTCTTAAAATGTTATTTTCTTACATATTTTGTGTTATTTTATTTTGCTTGCTTGTATTATTTGTTTCTTTAAGGTAGAGTTTTATTTTGTAAAAAGAACAATGTCTTTTATTACAAAAATGGTATTGTGTTAATCAGGCTAGGTAAAAATGCTGTGATGGATAGGCCCACAGGTTTGTAATGAATTAAATGTGATAGAAGTCTTTATCTTCCTCATTCAACCAAGAGTGAGGTTCCTGTTTATGAAAAGCTTTTCCCTATGTGTAGATTCAGGACCAGCTCCTTTCAAACTCTGGTTCTTACTTCCACAGGAATTTGGTGTCTCCTTTGTCATACGCCAAGCATGAAGAAGCTGAAAAAACCAAGAGGCACACCCCATTCTTAAAACTTGGCTTAGAAATGCAAATATCATCCCATTCAATGCAACATCTCCCGTGTTATTGGAGATGAATCACGTGACCACACTAGATGCACGGTGCCCTGGGGCTGGAGTCCTATCCTGGCCAAACACTTCTCGGACATGGGTTTGAATATTAGAGGACAAAAATGGATTTTGATGGACAGCTAGCAGTTTCTGCTATGCACAACGTAGCATTTAACAAATATTTGTTCATATATTTATATCAGCAATAAAGATTAAATTGCTTTTATTCCTCCTTGGAACAGTGGTATTTAACATCTCAGAAATTTTAGAAAGTTCTGTAATGGTATGCACTAGATTATGCATTTCTTCAACAACAGTTTGAAAGATTGCTGATGTTTATCTAGGGAGATGTGAAGCAATTTAATATTATTAATTGCTAACAAACGGATAAGATTTACAAGAACTGTCAAAGCTTAAAGCTCCAAATAATCATTCCTCACACAAGAAAATTTATTATGCCATTATGCTTATTTCTATCAGGGTTCCTATAGTGCAATCACTGTTCGCTATTAAATTTTTATTGCACATTTAATTTATCTTTCCCGCTAGTGGGGAAACGTATTAGAGAATTCATTTGACACTAGTATCATCTCCCCTTCTCTTTTTCTCACTACTCCTGCTTCCCTGGAGTAGATAGAAATATGTTTGTATCTTGGTATTAATTATACAGGAGCTGAAGAGAACAATTCTTGTTGCTGTCTGGAAGGAATTATCCAGCCAGAATCAGCTCTATGAAGAACCAAGTGGACTTCCATAATAAACATCTGTTTTCAGTGCTTTATGTAAAGAATTCTGGAAAGAAATCTATTTATAAGCTAAAACTTTTCATTGATTAAAATAGAAGGCAGATTTGGTTTCCAAATATTAAAGGCAGACTTCTTGGTAAAAATTGGGGTTAGGGGCTATTTAGTTTATAAAGTGTTGCATTAAACATGCAGGCTTATGTTTCTAAAGGTTTATCTTTTATGTGCAAAGCTAAACAAATCTGTTCTCCATTCCTCTGCTTGCCTTAAGAACTCTATGTATAGATAAATCAAGAGGAAAACAATGATACAACATCACAAACACCTTTTTTGTCTCCAGTGCCTTCCTTAACAAGGCTAGATTTGGTGGAAACGCCCTCCTTCAGCCCCACTACAGTGGAAGCCTTCTTTGATTTTCAGAAAGATTTTCAGCTCTTCTGACTATGGCAGAAGTCAGATTATATTGGTTTTTCTCAAGCTTTACTCTTTTACAGGATTTATGAATACAACTATTTCCCTCACATTAAATAGTATTAAAATTTTGTATCTTGGGTAAGAGACTGAACTTGACCAAGTATCAGTGATCCTCTTTCTAGTGCCAAAGTGGGTTATGTTTTTTTTTTTCTTCTTTGACTTAACAGTGAGGCTTGTGCATCTGGTCTTCTGAATTCAGGAGAGAGTACATACAAGTCCTTCCTCTGTCTAGAAGAATCTCTGTATCCTGCAGAGTGGTGGCTGTAGCTTTAACATGCCCTCATCCCCCACTTTCTGCTGGCCACATGTTTTCCTACATGTGGAAAACTGAAGATATTTAATTTACACACTTGGCAATGAAAATGTTTGTTTGTTTTAGACCTTGACACTAATGCCCTAAAAGACAATATAATTAGTGCCCCAGAAGAAATAGAATTTAAGTCTGATATCTACAGAATTTTGGTAGTGGACTGTAGCTTGGGGATTTGTGTTCTTCAGACTAGTTTTTCATCTTTTTGTTACTTTTTGATGTTGGAGTCAGTTGAAGAGCCATCCAAACTGAATTGCCTTTCCCATTTATCCTCTGAGGATATTATTTTGAAACCTTGTAAGTGATACTCAGCCTGAGTGTATCTCTTATTAGGGCATTTGCTCCGGTCGAGGCATGCTCTTGTACCTGTTCTAGCTAAAGCCTTCCTGTCGGCCTTAAAATCATTAGTACGGCAAACCCTTGTGTCTTACTTTGCTTGTTGCTGAGACAAAATACCCAACACTCACAAGTCAAGGTAAGAAAGGTTTATGTAGCTCATAGTTTTTGGGTGTTTCAGTCCATAATTGGCTGGGTGGCATGGCAGAGGCTCATCGCAGAGGTGAAACAATTGGCAGGCACAAGGCAGCAAGGCAGGCAAGAGATGTTAGCAGCTTCTTTCTGCCCCTTATATGTTATCCAGGCTGCTGGGATTAGGGCAGTGCCAAGCCAATCAGTGGATTGATTTAGTAATCATATTCCCTTAATCCCAGAATCACACACTCTAGATTCAGCCACTTCTGAAAAGGCCCCACCTATGACAGTATGAAGCTCTGGGGGAACACTGAGGCACAAACCATAATACTTTCCCCCAATTACTGATGGATCATGGCTAGGTGGAACACCAGGACTGTTGGCACTGTTGGCCCAAGGGGACTACATCTCTTTCCGGGTGTCAGCCAGCACCCTGTACTTAGTGGGTGCTCAGTAAATGTTATCTCTGTGCTTTGAATACTTTCTGAGATTTATTCCAAAGATTTAGGAGATCCCTCTGTCAACAACTTTCATAAGCGATTCCCAAGCTCCCTCTTCTGAGAATCCCCAGACTACCTCTTCTGTATACACACATACATGCACCAAACTGGTCCCCAAACTGTCCACTTGTTATAAGTAACTGATACCTATCAAACAATATCAAAGTAAAGAAAGTATCAGGGAAAGGAGGTGTCTGTTTTAAGGAGAAAAAAGACTACAGAGAGAAAGGAAGCAGCTAGTCTGTAATGGTGACTGCTGTCTTTGTATTTCACAGAGTTTTGGAAATTCCCATCTCAGCCTTTCTCTACATACGGTGATACCTTGGTCCGTGAATTTAATTCATTCCACGATTCTGGACATAAACTGAATTGGTCAGGAACTGAATCAAATTTCCCTATAAAATTCAGTGTAAATAAGGTAAATCCATTCTGAACCATATGTAATTTTTTTTTTTTTTTTGTGGTGTCGGGGATCGAACTCAGGCCCTTGTGCTTACAAGGCAAGCACTCTAATCACTGAGCTAAATCCCCAGCCCGCATATGTAATTTTTTAACCACAAAAATATGAAAGAAAACACGGTACAGTGTGAAGAGAGAAAACACTAACCTTGCTCAAGGTGACTTCTTGCACGGACAGGGAGGTGGGTGGGGAGGAGGCTATCGTTAGGAGGGAGAATTCTCCTCCATGAGAACGTCAGGGAGATTTCCTTCCCGGGTTTCTTGTCTTCTTTGTCTCTTAGCTGCAGGGTCAATTTTGATGAAAAGTCTGTCTAATGCCACTTATTTTTTCTGCGCTGCATAACACTCTGGAAATGAGAGATCATGTTATCGTTCATCAGATTCAGCACTGTTCATTACAGTTATGTTAGGGTGGCGCGTCTCAAAAACATCCTGGTGCTCACTCCTTTCCATGATGGATTTGCTCACATTGCTGCTAACCTCCTCCCTGTCTTTAGTGGGAAGCTCTTCAACAAGCGCCTTCTGCTGCTCACTCTGGAGTTCAGCAAGGTCTTCTCCGTCATCAGCTCCTGCTTATGGTCCTCAACAAACTCCTCTACGTCTGCACCATTGACATCCAGACTCACACTCTTGGCTGCAGTCACCATCTCCTCCACCTCCTGTGCGTCAGACCCTTCAAAGTCACATTCAGTGACACACTCTGGCCACAGTTTCCAGTGAAGCTCCATATTACTATTTGCTTCATTTTCTTAGTTTTTCTCTCAAGACCAATTTTCTCTTTCCCACACATGCTTTCTCTGCTTCCTAATTAATTGAACTGGCATGTAACTTTTGTTAACATGGGACTGATGCTACATGAATGTTTGGTTCAGTCACATCCATCAACTGTCCTTAGTTTTCAAGTCCTCTTGTTCAAATTGTTAAAGTCGGGAAACACCACGGAAGCTGTTTCCTGCTAACTGAGTCTTTTGTAGTCAGGACCATTAGGATTAATATTCTGAAACTTTATAGCATCTTTTACTAAAGATAAATGATTTATGTTATTAAAAATTGATAGTGTGAATGGCTTCATTATTTAAGATTTTTTTTGATTTTTATTAGTCTATGTTTGCTGTACATAGGCTTGCATTACTTATGTGGACTTGGTCATAACACAGCTCAATTCCTTTTTTCATTCCCTTCCTTCCTCTCCTTGCTCCTCCCTCCATCTCTTGATCCCTTTCCCATCTGAGAAAGATCTATCTTCCTACTTAATAGTATCAGAGATAAATGACTTACTTAATAAAAAAATTGAACCTATGAATACCTTCACTATTTGAGATTTTGTTAAAAAATAACTAGAACTTCAGAAAATCAGGAAAAAGTTCTGCCTCATGTTCTCAGGGAGAGACAAAAGTTTTACATTTTGGTCTTTCTGTTTTTTTATATTTTTGAAAAAATTTTCCTGGATAATATCTCATTTATATTCTGAATTTACATTAAGTACGTACTTTGTATAATAGAAAATCATTTTTTCTCTTGTGCTGAATACATGTTGAGTAAATACTCAAATAGTATTGGTTTGAAAGGTCAGCACGTAATAAACCAAATCAGGTACCTGAGTCTTTTGTGCTGACCATGGTGGCATCTATCACAAAGAACAAGATTGGCCTCAGTGATGTCTCCAAAAGCTATGCCGAGGAGTTCACCTGCCCTCCTCTGTCAGGGCATTCACGCTGGCTGCCCTGGACTGTGCACTGAACCTCTCCGAAGGCCAGAGGGAGTGAGCCACCAAAAAGAGGGGCAGGAGGTTAGCCACATCCACACACTGCTCTTTGTCTCTGCCAGAATGACATTTGGGATAACTTATAGCCACACAGACCCCTAGATCTGAGTGGAGGCTGAACTTTAACCGGGTTATTCTGCTTTTTTCTTTGAGTCCCTCTTTTCAAGCCAGCTCCCTGCAAAGCTGCATAATGGCGTTCTGATCTGGCTTTGTAGCATTGAGCCGAAGAGCACATTTAATAGTCCAGGCTTGGTTCTTTGCATGGGCGATGTTGATGGTAATGATTATTGTTGTTGTTATTGTTATTGTTACTGTGGCTGCTGGCCATCGTTAACAGTGGATGACTTGAGGTCCTCCAAAACTGCAGATTCTTCCCACCCAGTAACATGCTTTTGGAAGCATTCTCATCCAGGACCAGTCTTCCGTCAGCATGGAGCTAATGACGGGCAGGCAGCAGCCTCTCTAGGCAAGCTGTTTTCTTGCTAACTCACTGTCTGCCTTGTGGGGTTAGAATCCTCCAGGCTCCGGGGCTGCGAGTGTGCAGCCCGGCCTGTCTGAGTGTATAAGCGTTGGATTGCATTGCTTGGAAATTCCTGGCTGATGCTGCTGTCACATGCACTCTGAGCACTGGTCATCCATGAGGGAGTGTGAGCAAACATCTCGCCTGAGAACCACGTGCTTTCCTTCCCAGATTTGGCGTTGCTTGCTATTAGTGTTGACAGCACATGGCCAGGGAGTCTTCTGCTCTAGTGACTTCCTGAATTCTGTCCAAGGCCACCCAAGCTCTTCTCCCTGGCAGCAAACATGGAGTCTGTGTCCTTTCAAATTTCTCCCTCTTCCACAGGTTTAGCACACATCCCCTTCCTCTCCCAAGTCCCTTGCTAGGGACTGCTGGGGAGCCAAGAGGAGGACATTTTTATGTGAATAAGCAAATCTTGGCATTCAACTCAGAATGTAATGCTGAAATAAGACTGTTTACCTAAGGGCAGTGGACGGAACGATTTTCACTTTTAGTCCTCCAGGGATTTCTTTCTCTGATGATTTGCTTGGTGGTTCCCCAAGGCACTGCTGCTGGGTACAGGAGTTTTTATCACTTGTCATCCCTCTAAATCTGCAGGATTTTGGACCAGAAATTAAGCATAGGGAAAAAAAAAAAAAAAGGAAACAGCCAAAGAGGATGACTGGAATGCAAATCCCAGCTGCTCTATGAGGTTCAGTTTGTCTCGTCTTCTTCCTAAAGCCTTCACCTGCTGCTCACATGCTACAGACTGATATGATCTCCTCTAATAGTCTCACATCTTGTAGTAACATAGGAAAATATATGATTTACATTCGTACACCTTTAGGTCAGTTTCTAGGTCTTCAAAAACTGCACACTTTTCTCCTCTAAATTGAGTTGGAAGAGTCTTTGGGCAGGGTCCTTAACGGAAACAAATCTAAGAATGGAGATGGCGGGGTCTTGGGCAGTTTTTCAGAGGTTCAATTACAAACTCTAAAGCAAACACGAGAAAAGCATATAATTGGAGTGAGCATTATTGATGTGGTTATGAAAAGTATTATTGATTCTAAATCATTTCAGAAAGTAATTTGAGACAGCTTATCTCTATCTTTGCATCTGTATACATACGATGAGACATTTTAAAAATAAAAGTAGAGAAATGGCAGCAAGGGGAAAGTGAAATCAGGAAAATAGGACACATGGAGAGGTTTGATAACACATAATGAATACCTAAGACACTATTCAGCTGCTGGGTATGAGACTCAAATTTGGTTGAAAATGTACCCGCGGCCACAGCAGAGGGGAAGCAGAGTCTGTTGGAAAAAATCTGATGCCTGCGAAAAGAAAACTAAGTAAAGACAGGATAAGCCTGCAGTGTCTGGTTCTGAGGTCTGATGAACCACTGCTCAGGACGCCTGAGAAGAGGTACTAACAATGCCATGGATAATGTCACTAACAACATTTTCACAAGAACTGAGTTTCTTACAGCAACCCCCAGGACATGCTAGTGGTGCACAGTTTGATGAGGTGCTAAACTATACATAAGATGCTAAAATTTCTCTTGAACCATGAGTGCAGAAGTGACGTGTTATTTGTATGTGCACATGTATTAGAAATCAACCTACTGGAGGAAAGTACAGCAGCATATCACTAATTATGCACATGTATCTCAGGAGAGGTCTTAAAATCTCCAGAGAGGAAGTCCAAATATGCATGCAAATGTGTAGATAGGAAATTATTGAAACCATCAAAAAGTAATTATAAGGATTTGTAAGCATATCTTTCATACTAGTAAATGAGCAAAACAGGATCAAATCTTATCTAAAATCTAAAGTGTCAAGGAAAAAAAAATAAAGAGTGGAAAATACTTATAGGTCTCCACAAGTTTCCATTGAAGAAATAGGATTAGCGGTTGTATTTGTGTTGATAGTGTCTTGGGGGTGGCAGAGCTGTGTGGTCCCACAGCGTTTCCTGAAGATGTGTTGAGGGCCGGGAACCAGAAGGGCTGAACATGGAGAATATTTGCTGGACTAGAGTGGGCTCCTGAAAATAGGGTATCTCCTGAACAGGAAGGGAGAACACGCCTGAGGGCAGGAGAGGGGCGAAGAGGGAGATTAGACAAAAAGACACAGGGCAAATAGGAGGAGAAGAGAGGAAACGTGAATCAAAGAGAGGTATAGAAAGGGAATAGGGAAGTAAGATACTATTTTTAAAATCTCCAGTGGTGGTCAGCCGCTTGATTTTCACGGCAGAAAACAGTGGTGAATGAAAGATGTCCTCTAAGGAGAACAGGAGAAGGGACGAGAGAGGGCTCTTTTCTTCCCTCTCTGCACTGATCGTCTTTCCTCTTCAGAGGTTGTTCTCGTGCCTCAGTGGTGCGGCGGCACGCTGCTGGTGGAGGGAGCGCGGAGGATGAGGTTACGTTTCAGAGGAACAGAGGTAAGGCCCCGAGATGACCAATGCCCGTGGCCCGCGAGCGCCGATGAAGTTTGGTTTTGTTTTGTAGCTGATGTGGCAGCATAGGAAGGTTTCACGTGGGTGAGCAATGAGACCAGAATTTTACTTCAGAAATACCTCTTTGGCAGCACTATGGAGGACTGACTGGAGAAGGCATTTGCCTTCATTCTGCCTCTAGATTTTTTTATGTTGACTCTCAATTCCTGGTGCTTTACACCACCACGAAGTGGCGAACACTTTCTCCGTGTCCACTGTCTTATGGTCTCATAAAACACAGAAGGTTTATTGTGACTGACACCTAAGAACAATACACTAGTTTCTTTTTGTTTTGTTTTTATGTATTTATTTTTTTCTAAAATCTCTTTTTTATTTTTATTTTTTGGTACTGGGGATTGAACTCAGAGCCTTGTGCTTACAAGGCAAGCACTCTAAGCACTGAGCTAAATCCCCAGCCCCTAAAATCCCATTCTTGTTGAGCGATTCTCTGCATAGCAATCTTCCCCATTCCCCATTCCTGATAGGAGAAGGCCGGCTCATCGGCCCACATTCCCTGGCCTCCTCACCCTGATGCCATCTGCAATCAAAGACTTTCTCATCCATTTTTATCAAATTCGCCTCTCTAGCTAAATTAGTTGACTTAGTTCCCTAACAGGCCTGTTTCATTGTGGCTGTTTTCTCTTTTCAGGAGGCCCTGTGTATTTTTGTCTTCTGAGCCAAGTGCTCCCCAAATTTTAAAATCCTTATGGAATGTTTTACTTCTAAGGAGGCAAAATAAATTAGGGCCTGAGTTCCTGGAAACAAATGTAGTTGGGTTAAATCGCAGTGTTGCTGATGGTCAGCTAACAGATGATACAATACAGTATGCAGGACACAGTCAAAATACAGAATATTTCTACTACCATAAGAATCCCTCATCTTGCCATTTTGCGGCCATGTCCATTTCCTTCTCACTTTAACTCCCTCTTTGACCCCTGACAACCACTGATCTGTTCTTCACTTACTCAGTTTTAGTACTCTTATATAAGTGGAAATACATATGTAGCACTACAAGATCAGGGTTATTCACTCAGTGTAGTTCTCTGGAGATTTATGAGGTGGTTGTGATTGTCAGTAGTTCATTTGATTTTATTGTCAAGGATGTACTCTGTTCTATGAGTGTACCACCGTTTGTTTAACCTTTCACCCACTAAAGGGTATCTGTGTTGTTTATAGATTGGGCTATTAAAATTACAATTTCGGTGACATGTGTGTAACATATGCCCAAAAGTACAATTGCCAGGTTGTATGGAATTTGCTTGTTTACTATCAGCTTTTTTTTTTTCTTTTTGTAAGAAACTGTTAAACTCATTTCTACCAAGAACAGTTAAATCTTCCCATTTCTCCTCACTGTTACTTTTATTAAGTGTCATCACTATTTTGTGCTGTGCCATTCTGATAATTCTATAGTGACCTCTCATTGTGATTTTAATTTGCATTTAAGAAATGGCTAATGTTTATTTAACTTGTGTGCTTATGATTCATCTGCTTATCCTGTGTGATGAAACGTTTCTTAATATCTTCAGTCTATTTTCTGATTGTATGTTTTGAAAAGGTCAGGTTTTGAGAGTTATTTATGTATTCTTATCCTTAATCAAAATGTGGGTTGAAAATGTTTTCTCATGCTCTATAGCTTGTTTTTTTTGGGGGGGGGTGTTTGTCCTCTGAATAGGGTCTTCCACAGAGCAACGTTACTTTTTAAATTTTTATGAAGTCCAAGTTATCAGTTCTTCCTTTAATAGATTGTGCCTTTTGGTATCAAGTCCTTATTAAACCAGTCCTAGATTCCAAAAATCCTGAAGTTTTTCTTTGAAAAGTTTTTATAATTTTACATTTAAATGCATGATATATTTTTGTTTATATACTGAAAGAGAGATTTCTGTAGTGATTCTTACTTCTTTCTCTCCTCCCTCCCTCTTTTGCCCTCTTCTGCCTTCCCTCCCTTCCTCTTTCCTTTTATTCTTTCCTTCATCTTACTTTGCTTTTGATCTTCAGTTACTCCGCCAGCACTATTTATTGAAAAAGCTGCCCTTCTTTCATTCAATTCCTTTTGTACTTTTGTCAAAAATTAGGTAGGCATATTTGTGTGGGTCTAATTTTGAGTTCTTTAGTCTGTTCTACTATCTGTGTGTCTGTATCTCCATCAATACTACATACCATCAATACCACAGTTCTTGATTATTCAAACTTTATGTCTTTTAGTCAAATATGTCTTGCTGATTTATTCTTTTCTTTTTAAAAATTATTTTAGCTAATTTTGTTCCTTAGCCATTTCATATACATTTTTGTTTTTGTTTTTATTTTGTTTTTTGGTGCTGGATATTGATCTCAGGGCCTTTTGCCATACACATTTTGAAGTAATCTTTACTTTGACATCTTTTCTTTGCTGTTTCTTCGTCTTTCAGTGTTTCCCCATTTATTAGATCTTTGATTTCTCTCAGTAGCGTTGTGTAATTTTAGCCTGCAATTTTTGTGCATGTTAAATTTACATCTAGATTATTTAATTCTTTTTTGAGTGATTACAAATGATATTGTCTTTTAAGTTTTGTTTTCCCTGGCTTCATTATTACTATTTAATATGGGATTGATTTTTGTGTGTTGAATTTGTATTCTGTGAACTTCCTTAACTCGTTAATTCTGGGAAGTCTTTAGGGCAGATTCTCTGGATTTTCTAGGCAAGCAATTATGTCATCTGCAAACTCTTGTGCTTTTATTTCTTTCCTCGTCATTGTGCCCTGGATAGAGCTTCCAGGACTATTTTAACTCTAAGTAGGGAGATTGGACATCTGTGATTTGTTCGCAACTAAGCGGGAAGGAATTCGGTGTTTTATTATTATGTGCAACATTTGCTGTATACGGTTAGTAGATGCTCTTTACCAAATTAAGAAAGTTTTCCTCCATTTTTTTTCTTTGAATCATCAGTAGATGTTGAATTTAATTAAATCCTTTTTTTTAAATCAACTGATATGTTGTGATTTGTCTTTTCTTTTTAGTTCATATGGTACATTACAGTAACTTGCAAATATTGAATCATCCATTCCCCATGGACAAAACAATGGTTGTGGTATATTTCCTTTGATACATTGCTAAATTTTATTTGCAAATATTATGCAAGAATTTTCCCATCAACATACGTAAAAGGCGTAGGCTTTCAGTTTTATTTTCTTATACTGTCTTTGATTTGGCTTCAGTACTAGTTTCCCAAAACAAATCAGGAAATGTTTCTTCGTTTTCTTTTATGGAACTGATGGTGTAGAATTGGTAATAAGTCTTTAAATGTAAGGTAAAGGTCTCTAGTGAAGCAACATGGGCCCAGAGATTTCCTTTTTTGTGTCTTTAATTACAAATTTAATTTCCTTAAAACTTCCAGGGCTATTCACATTATTTCATACTGGTGAGCTGTGTAGTTTGTGGTCTAGCTGTCATATCGATTGGTCTAATATTGTTTGAACATTCTCCTGTTGTCCTTTTGATGTCTATAAGGTCTGTAGTGATCTCTCATGTTTCATTCCTGAATTATCAGATAATTTCAACATCTCTGTTTTCTTAATATTCTCATTTATTGGTTATTTCTTGTTTAGTTTGAGATCTACTGTATTCTTTGTGGATGAATGATTTTTCATTGATACTTGAATCATTTTTGTTTTGCCGTAAAACTGGATTTGCTTTAAGCCTTTGACTTTAGACCTCTCCCTGACTCGCTCTGTAAAGGGAAGGGACAGGACAGCCTCCTTAACTGCCAGGTAGGGGTAGCAGTCCGAGCTCCCCCAAAGGTCTCCACTGGCACCACGCTAGGGTGGCAGTTCTGGCTGATGGGTTAAAAGTCCACCCTCCTTCCCCATCTTCCCAGACACATCCTTGCTAATGCCTGGTGTGTGTCAATATCCTGGCTACTCATTTAGTCTTTCCTGGTGTATGTGAAGGTGAGGCCACACATTTTTCTGTGGTGTTTGATGCCGGGGCTCAGAAAACATGGCCCTAAAGCGTAACATTCGGCATGTTGATCAGTTTGAAGTAAAGAAACCGAGAACCTGCGAAGGTGTCTCAGTGCCAAAGTCCCTCTGATCTCCGCACACCACGCACAGGGACAGGCTTTTCTCTGATGTCTACTTATTTGCCTAATGACTCAATCACCCAATTGCCTTTAATATGCTACCTGAAATTTAGTTAACCAAGGAAGATTAAAAACTCGTATCACAGAAGAAGAGGTTAAAAATGAAATACTACTCCTGGAGCCCAGACAACTTTGTGCCAGGACATTGTCCAACCTTTAGGTCCAGTTGACTCCCCTACAAATCATTTACTACCCCTCTAAATGACCCACAGTTTCTTCTCTTTGAAGACAGGTGTATATCTCTGAATCTCAGTGGGTTATTGAGTTTCACTCTCCTGTACTGCCTTGGATTATAAATAAATGTAAGTATTTTCTTCTCTTAATGACCTATTATTAGTTTATTTCAGGAGACCTAAACACTTGAGTTTCAGAGGAGCAAGACAGAAATTAGTTTCACTCTTTCATTGGGATTGAGTGGTTGCATGTAAAATTTAATGTCCTGATAAACTGCCCCCAATGTGATTTGGCTGGGGGCTATTGTTTTCTGGGGCTTAAAAAAAACCCATTGTTATTTCTAGCTTGCTGATAGCTTCAACTCTGAGTTTCGGGTTTATGAAACCAAGACAAAATTCAAGAAACTTACCATTGTAAGTGGAAGTCTAAATTCTCTCTGATAATATGTATCATACAAAATTTTTGAAAATGGGAAGAGAACCAAGATTCGGAAGAAGCAGGGAGGGACAGGAAGGGTAGGGGGTAGAAAAAAATGAGAGAAAAAAGCATTATCTTATATACATGTAACAACTCCCCAAGGTAACTGTAATACTCCCCAAGGTAACTGTAGTCATTATGTGCTGCAGATGTGTACTAATAAAAAATCAGGACCTAATAAAAGTATAGCGACATCACTTATTAAAACATTAATGTGTATTTTCTTTCTTGTACATTTTTAATTCATTTTAAACTGATTCTCTTGTCAGATCATTGAGGTCCTCACATGTGAATTATAGTGTTAGACAAAGGGCAGGATCTAGAGAGGAATTTGTCTAGAGTCTGGAAGAGTAATAGCAGAGGACTGGGGCAAACGATCAGGATGGAGCTTGACTTGGGAAATCACATTTTAAAAAGTACTAGATTTATTTGGATAATGACAGTTGGAGAAATCTCACTCATTTTTTAAAATAACCACAAATTTTCCCTTTCTTTTGTTTCAGAATTTCTTTTCAGCTTTTTAGAAAGTGCTTTGTCTATATTTCTTTGTATCAGTCTTACATGAGTATCACTTTTGCTAATGAGAACAGATTACTTTCTGTTTCAGTGTTGTAAACCAAAATTAATTTACTAATCAGATAATCAAACTTGAAAGCCATCAGATTACTAGAACTATGTAAGAAAAATGACAAAGAGTAAAGTCAGGTATAACAGGGCCTTTGAAAGACATATTTCTTGAAATTTTTTTTGGTATAGCATCATAATAATAAATTTACACTAATATATATAAAAGGGTACTTCCTTTTAAATTTACTTTTTAAGTAATTATTGAGACAGAATACTTATTAGCCATTTGCAATTCTACTTTTGTGATTTATGATTCATGTCTATTTCTCTATTGGAATTTTAATTTTTTTTCTCATTGATTTTAAAGAAGTTTGCATTTATTGAAGATACTGAGTTTTTGTTATATTTGTTACATATTGTTTATTACCTGACTTCTAAGGTTGTTTTGAATCTTTAATAGTAAAAATTCTATTATTGTCTTAGTGAAATTCCTTTATCTTTGTTTTCTTATCAATTTGTATGATTAAAAATAGTTATATTGGGTAAATATCATCTTTCTTCTACATTTAAATGTTGATTTTTTTGTACTTAAATTCTTATCCTTATTCCTCTGGAGTTCACTTTGGTGCAGGGTATAAAATAAAATCTAGTATTAGTAAGCGGTTGTTATTATTCATAAATATTATTTTCCTTCAATATTTATTTAAAGTGCCACAGTTGAAACTAATTTCAGACAAATATTAATGACTATTTCTGTTTTTTCTTCTGTCATCTATGTTTGCAAAAGAGCAATCTCAAATGTATTTTTATATTGATAAATGGTACTAAAAGTCTCTACCTAAAAAAGTCTCCCCCATTTTAGTTTCAAAATTGTATCAGCCTTTCTTTAATATCTGTTTTTCTGGATGAACTCTGAAAATTTATCAATTCTCTTGCTCCCCATACAAAACAAAACAAAATAAAAATTAAAGCAAGCACACCAACAAAATCTCCTAGGCTTTATTCGTTCTAGTGATACCAAATGCATAAACTGGTTTATGCATTTGGAGGAATTAGTGCATGCTGATTTAATACTCAGTCTTTGAATTCAAGAGTGACATAGATGTCTGTTTATCAAGCCCTTTTCATCCTCGGCCATGATTTTGCCCCTGAGACAAAAGGAGAGGTTTGTGTGAGTAGAAGAAGGCAGATGGCATTATGCAGGGCCTGCAGGTCACTCTCAGGATCTCCCAGGCCCAGTTCTTAGCCTCGAAACGCGAGGCAGCTGGTTTAACATGCCTAGAATGAGTTTGTCCCTCAGGAAGAGACTTAAATGAAATGTGCTCAGAGACCTGATACACACAATCAGAATGCCAGTAGATTGATTTACAAAGAGAAATAAATGAGAGGAAATAGGACTCTCATGTGCTGCACAGAGAACATTGTCTCCCTGTTTTCTTGTTGCAAAAGCAGGAAACTCATGAACAGGAGATGACATTGTGAGCCTGGAGTCAGAACAGATTATGCAGCTTGTGTGATCTACATACTGAGCAAACTCAGGCTCTCTCAGCCTCATAAACCCATCCATTTCATATGTGTACAATTGCAAAAGAGTCGGAGAAGGAGGGTGTTTTTCATATGGATTGTATTTCTGTGTCTTGTTTTCTTTTATACATTTGGAAAATATCATCCTAAGTTATATTGTACGTTTGAATTATTTTACTTAAAAATATATCAAGGCTTTCAGTTCAGAGCAGTATATGGAAAACCCACACTTGTCTTCCTTCTTTCTGCTGCCCTAGACTAAAATTATGGAAAGAGTAAAACAGGTAGAGACTACAGGAAGCACGAAGGGAGCAAAGGAGGCCATTCGCACACGAGAGAATTTAATAAATGGAGGGAAGACAGAAAATAAATGAGAGATCTGATTACTGAGTGGAGACAAGGGCAGATCGAAGACGTGTAGCGGTTTGCCTCAGAGAGAAGTGTCTCTTTTCCCCAAGTGCTAGGTTTTCAGACTTGAGAGACGGAAGAAAATGGCCTTACAATCTTGGGCCGTGAGGTTAGTCTACAGAAGTTTAAGACTGGTACCTCTCACTTACAGCTAGTGTTCAAGGGAAGGCAAAACGAGTACTTTCCAGGGAATCGTTTTCAACGACCAGAAAGATGACCGGCTCCACATGGTCTCACTGTAAAGTGACTTTTGCTGACTCACAAGTGTGCTGTGCAATAGTTAAACTCCCTTTCACAACCAAATTAATAAATAATATCAAATATTAAGGAATCAAGCAGTAAAAGAATAAGCATTATCATTTAAAATATACAGGTCCGAAGTGATAAAAATAAAAGGTGACTTAAATTAATTGAGATTTAATTAATTGAGATTGGAGAAAATTTGGGTGATAGGATGTTGTCTTTTTAAAAAACCCTTCTATACTTCTTGATTTATAAAATATGTCTACATATTACTGTGGACAAAAGCCAGTGACCAAATTTAGCTAGTCAACAAATTTATGAGAAAAAGAATAGGATGTCAGAAGAAAACATATTTTCACTTGTATTTCTCTAAATTTTAAAGTTATACATTACCTTTATAGGAGGAGCGCCTATCGAAGTATCTGGCACATGGTAGGTGCTGAAAATATTATTTGTTGAGAATGAATGAAGTCATTAGCACATCTAAACTTCTTTCTTTCATCACATATACCTTAGTTTTTGTTTAGGTAATTTGGAATTTTGATCTAAATCATTGTTGTTATTGTTGTTTTGTTTTATTTACATCTTGTAATTCATTTCGGTGACCAAAGCTCATTTTTTAAAAATCATAATAAAAGACAGAGCTCTCTCATTTTTGGGTGCTTAATTTTAAATACCATTTCCACTGGCTATTCTACATCTTTCAGTAACTTTCTTAGAAGGATAGTATTAGGCTTCTTGAACACCTATATACCTAGACTTGGTAGAATTGCCTTAAATGTTGTATATGTTCTTTGGTCTATTTATGATAACTAACTTTATAACACCTTATGAGATAAATAAATGGATCTGATAATGGAAAAATAAAAGGGGGCAGAGGTAAGGGGGATAAAGAAGGGATTTGAAATGTGTTATGTATGTGGACCAATACCCTACAGTGAATGTAATCATTATGTACTGCAAACATGTGTTAACGAAAGTCAAAAAAGATAAAAAAGAAAAAGAAAATAACAATCTGTGACCATCTCTTCCTCCTTCTTCTCCTCCTTCTTCTTCATCTGATTTTAGCTAGAATCTGATTTTAGCTAGAATTTGGTTCCTGTATAGTCGATGTTAATCCCTATAGGATTTGTTCCCTAGAATTAAAAATTTCAAAACTTATCTCAGAATATCTTTTTTCATTATATTTTTCTAATTCCTTGTGAACACTTTTTGATTTGCCAAGGTGAGTTAGGACAAATCCCAAATTGAATATTACCAGCTGTTCATCTTTTTTTTTTTTAAGTTTTTGCTGTTAAAAAGTGTATTTTTGAAAAAATGAAAGTGTTTCCAAATACACTTGGGGTAAAAAGTCACCATGTCAAATGAAGGATATAAATTCCATGGATATGCTATATTTATCTTGGCTTATTAAGGGGATTGTCTTTCATTTAGGTAACTCTCCACAGGAGAAACCAATATATAAAGAGCGTTTATCATTTCTAGTTCCATGAAATTTATTTCCAGGAATAGGATAACGTGTTAGCAAGTGAAAGAGAAAAAGAACTAGTTGTAGAGGAGTATGTCTATTTGAATACTCTACTTTTAGTCTGAACACCCCTCCTATTCGTTTTACTATTTGAGTATCTTCCTGCCCCTCACTGAGTCAAAAATAAACTCAACAAAGGCAGAGACAATAACCAGTAATTGTCTGCATCCCACATAGTGGGATACATAGAAGACGATCAGTTAGTTTTGATTGGCACATGTGCTAATCTTTCACTCGGAATGGCAGTCTTGCACTGTGTCCCAGCTTGAACCTAAACTGTGCTTGTAACTCAAGAATGCTTTGAAATGTTATAGAGTAGATAAGCTCAGCCTACCAGGCCTTTCTACATGAAGCTCCTGGGACTTTGCTACTCGAAGTGTAGTTTGGGCAGCAGCAGTATTTAGGTCACCTAGGAGCTCGTTAAGGATCTTGATCCGCAGGTCCTCTCAGGGCAGACTGGATCAGAAACTACCCACTGCATTTTAAAAAACAGCGCACTTGGAGATACCTTTGCCAAGTGCAGCCCAAAGAAAGAATTGAAGTACACCCCGGGTATTGTCAGAGGAAGCTCCAGACTACCTCTGACTCTGTTCTCATGCATCGGGTATGATTAGTTTAAGAAAACAACCAGTAGAAATGAAAATTTACGTGGGCTTTGAGTGCAGCAGGCTTGGCTTGGCAATTGCAGGAGCCGGCGCCGGAGCTCTCGGCAGCGCTGGGACGCCCTTAACCTGGCGCTGGCGGGCCTGCTGGCATCTGGACCGGGCATCAGCTGTGTGAGCTGTCACTCTCGGCTTGGCAGCAACAAGAGGCTTCACCCCAGCAAGCTGGAGGGGAGAGAGGAAAATTACTGTCGGGTTCTGGTTGCCAAGAGAACTGGTTTTCGGAGCACACTCTCACTTCCTACCAAACACATTAAATAGAGCCATCGGATGTGTGTCAGTGACCAAACTGCTTTCATCTGTGTCCACCTTTCCTTCCTCTCATGTCTGCGTTCTGATTCCAGGAATTTGTGCTTTCTTTCTGAAGGATCACGTTATTATTTATGTTTATTTATTATTCATCCATCCTCTTTCTTTTATCTTTAATGTCTCTTTTCATAGTGGTACCTCCTAATGAGAAGTTTAAATAAAGTGTTTCCCTTCTTTAAAAACACAGCTGCTTTGACTACCATTGGCACCAGTAAGCCTTCTTTTTAAAATCTGCTTTTTAAAAAGTTGTACACAACCATTTCTTTGGCTCCCATTCATTTTATTTTCATTGAATTTTAAAACTGTGAAATATAAATGCAGAAAAAGTACACAAAACACCTTTGTATAGTTTAACAGATGGTTAAAAGGCTAATGCAAGTTTAAGCACCTCTCTATCTCAAGAAATAGAACATTTCCTCTGGTTGGCAACGATTAATTGTGTATTTTGCAAAGCCAGTAGAGAGAATTGTGAATGTTCCCAACACAAAGAAATGATGATGTTTAAGGTAATGGATATGCCAAGTACCTTGATCTGCTCCTTACACATTGTGTAGATGTATTGAAATTTACTGTACCCAATAAATATGCTCAAATACTGTATGTCAATTAAAAATAAAAATAATATTAAAATAATAAAAAGATTGGAAAGGAAAACATTTTATAAAGAAAAATAAATGCAGAGCATTACTACCAGTTCAGAAATTGACGAGGTAGGTATCTGTCAATGTAACTTATCTCTTTCTTCCTAAGTACCACTTTCAGTCTTTTATAATTTTTTTATAGTTTATCATCTGTATACATGTAGATGACTAAACAATGTAGTTTAATTTTCCTGTTTTTTGATGTTATAGCATATAATCGTTCTGTGTATTCTATGTATCATATGTATTTTTCATACCTCACTTTGTTTACTCAGAACTATGTTTGTGAGATTTACCCATAATACTGGGTGTAGCTGTAGTTTATTTTCGCTGCTGTGCAATATCCTGACACATGACTGCGTTGCAGTTCACTTATCAATGGACACTTTCCATGTTTCTGGTTTAGAGCTATCATGAGTAATAATTCTACTAATGTGCTTATACAAACAGACTGGTAAGTATATGGTGAGTTTCTAGAGGGTATATTTATGGATGTGGAAATCCTAAGTCAGGACTCCTATATCTTGAATTTGTTACATAAAGCCAAATGTCTTCCGTTCCATCAACCGTGTTTAGTGTGTTCCCTTCCTAGATATCCCTGCCAATATTCTCATAATCTTCAGTTTTTGATTATTATAAGATTGTCATACATATAGAAAAAATGTATATATATATATTTGCTATTTTGGATTCTGTTATATGGCTGACTATTCAACTCATTTGCTTAATTAAAGGTGGATAGTCTAGTTTAATTTGTTATTTTTGTGGCAAATACCTTCTACCAGACTTGTCATTTTATTATCTTAGTGGTAAATCGTTGAACATAGTTTTCATTTTAATGTAGGTGAAGTTTTAATGCAGTTGACAATAAATGTATTCTCCTTTTCAGATAATACTTTTTGTTCATTGTTTTAAAAATATGCTTTTAACTATAAGTTTTGAGAAATTATATAATCTTTACAGTTTCACCTTTCATATTTAGGTCTTTAATTTATGTAGGCCTGATGGCTATGTATGAAGTGAGGGAAGATTTCAATTTCATTTCTTTTTGTGTAAATGTCCTATTGTCTAAGAACTATTTATTTTAATGTCTGTCATTTCCAATTTATCTGCAATGTTATCCTGTGATATAGCAACATCCATGATGGACTGTTCTTTCTCCTGCTCTTTATTCTTTCGCTGTACTTGTCTATCCATATTTTATTATTACAGTTTAAAAATAAACCTAGTTGTAGAATTTAAGAAGCTATTTCAACTCTTTTCTTTTTTTTTGAAGATGACTTGGCTGTCCTTATTCCATTTCTGTTTCCATATAAATTTTAGAATATGCTTTTTAACTTTTGTAAAAATAATTGTGATAGGATGCTATGTGGCATTACATAAAATATATAAGTCATTTGAATATGATTGATATTTTTAAAGGTGTCCAATTTAGAAGTATATGTCTCCACTTATTTAATGCAACTCAATGAAATATATATATATATATAATACACTTGTATGTTATAGAGTTACACAACTGAGGCACTGGACATAAATTTTTAGATTTATTCCTAGATATATTATTCTTAATGACATTTTGAAAATTCACAATTTTATCTTCTAATGATTTTCTTCAATATTTTGAATATCAATTGGTTTTATAAATTGATTTCATATCGAGAAATACTATTTAATTCATATATTTTAATAAGTCCATCTCTTGATTAATTTTGGATTTTCTACACACAAGTCTTCAATGTGCAGAAAAGTTTTGAATTTTCTTTCTAATCCTTATGTCTTATTTCTGTTTCTTATCTTACTGTTTTGGTTTAGACAATCAATAATGATGAAAATTAAATGCTGATAATAAAAATTTTTGGTTTTATTTTGATGAAAAATGGATATATTTTACATATGATGTTTGGTCAAAGTTTTTATATGTTTTTATTTGGGTTAGGAAAGTACTTTTTCAGAATTTGTTTACAAGTTTTTCTTATTTTGCATGAATGTATGTTTAATTTTATTGAGTTTTGTGTCTAAAACAACTGAGATGATTACTGTTGTGTAACTTGTGTATGTGGTAAGTACATAAATAACAAAACTTGCATAAACTTTTTTTCATAGATTTACATGTTTTCTGTGTTAACATTTCATGTGAGACACTTGCCTGTATGCCAATGACTGTAACTTCTCTTGTTATGCTGTCCTTTTTATGTTTATATATCAGAACTGTGGTGGCCCCGTATGAGTTGACAAGAATTCCTTCATTTTCTATATTGTTTACACCTTTTCTATACATACTAAATAATATTTAAACTATTTTTAAAATATTTGGTAGAATTCCATGGTAAAGTCATTTGGGCTTTTGAGGTTGTTTGTGGAAAAGTTAAAAAAAATAATAGAACTCTGATTCCTACATTTTAATGGCTATAGAGATATCGAGATTTTCAAATTCCTCTTAATTTTGTTTGAATAAGTGACTTTTTATCACGAATTGTATATATTTCATATAATTTTTAAAAATATTCACATGATACTAATTGGAGTATTTTTCAAATCTGTTTAATGCGCCCTGCATGTTTGGCAATAGTCCCTTCTCTGTCCCTTGTATTCAATCACTGAGATTGTTGTTAGTCTTTTGTGAAGATGTCATCATTTCTGTTGAAAGTTTGCTTTCTTCAGTAATTTCTGGTAATAGTTTCAAAATATTTTTATTTATAACATTCCTCAGTTTAGTGTTCTGCATTTTTTTTATAATTTCACAGATTTGATTCTTCCCACACAGCTCTGAGATGAAGTTTATGGTTCAAGATGAGAGAGCACAGGACAAGTGCCCAGGGAGAAGCTGAGCGGAGGTGGAACCCGAGGACCTGGCACCATTTTGGGAACTGTGTGAGTTGTCCTGCATTGTGTTTTCAGCATTGGTCGGGGCCTTTGAACCCTTCCTTACTCACTTATAAGATGCCCAAGAAGGGCATAGCCTTAGGGTAAGCCATTTTCTACAGCTGAGACATCCCCCGGAGGAGCAAATAGATGCACATAGTCTGTAGATTGCACCACTCACCTTCAGCAGCAAGTCGTTTGAGGAAGGATTTTGGTCACTGATTTTTGTACAACCTTGTTTTCCAATTCATCAAATCTGTAAATTCTCCTGTAATATCTACTTGAACTGTATCCTACAAGTTTTGCAATGTAGTATTCTTTTACTATTTAGTACAAACACATTTAAAAATACTTTGTCATTATGATTTCATCTTTGACACATATCTGTAATTTGAAGTATTTTTCTTAATTTCCAATTATGAATAATGTCTTTGCTGATTATATTTTTGTTATTGGTATTAGTTTAATTGCAACATGGTTGCAAACATAATCTGTATGATTTCATTCCATTTGACTTTCCTAAGATTTATATCCCAATATATGGTCATTTTGTAAGTGATATCCTTTAAACAATATGTTGTTGGCAGCTGTTAGATGTTTCTATTTAAGAAGCTGTGGGAAGGATCTTCAATCACCAAAAAGGTGTGGTTATCTGTTGGAAGTCTACCATGGATTCCTTCCCATGGGATCCCCATCTGAACTACCAACATCCTTTAAATATGGAGCCACTAAAGCCATCTATTTGAATATGAAAAGGAGCCCAGTTATTGAGGAAATGTGATTCCTGGTGAAAGAGATAGAAGGAGCCTACTGACTTTTGGTGAGAGTTTGTATGGATTTCTGGGCAGGATAATAAAAACAAGTACCTGAATGAAAGGGGTCTTCAGAGGATTGAAAGAAAGGCAGAGGAGAAGAGAGTGTTTAGAAGGCAAGGTCTGCTCAGTCTTCCCTTCTGCCTTCTTTCCTAAAAGCTCCATGTTTTCCAACTGCGTGGAAATTCTGACTTATTTGGCAACACTCTTGTAAAAATAGGGTATTCAATTTGGGACTTACTTCTTAAGGAATACAGAAAAGTATACATGGAATGGCAAAAAAAAAAAAAAATTAAAAGTCTGATGTACTCTGCTCATCTGACATTGAAGCACTGATAAGAATGGCACAGGCCATTTATGTTTTCTTCTTGGTGTCTACCTGTGATTTCATTCTGTTTGAATCCCTGCATTCCTCCCCAACCCTACAAACCCCAGGAGTGAAGAGTTCCTGTAGGAAGAAGATAAAAATACCTTTACTGGCCTTGGTTTTCAATGTCTAGGGTCCTGATGGAATCCGAAAGGCTTTAAAAGCAGGGGTCTTCTAATACAGAGACAATATTTCCCATATTGGGGGGAGGGTAGGAGTAGAAGAGCTAATGAGAATCTAGACACTGGTGAATCTCAGACACAATGCCTTCACACTAATCCTCAGGTAGGAATTTGGGGAGAGACAAAACTCTACCGATTGGAGGGCTTCTATATTTTCTCTGCACTGCAATATTGCAGAAAGGGAGTAGCTGCTACCATGACAGAATTATAGTTTCTTTCTTGGCAGGGAAGCAAACCAGCAGAAATCCCACAGAAACAAGGAGCTTAAACTATGAACTAGAGGTATGTCTGGAGCGACTTCATGGCTACAGTACAACTAGTTCAGTGTCCAGGGTGGAACAAATGCCCCCTTGCCAACCCTGTGCCTTGGAACTACATAAATGGTTCCCCATAAATTGCAACCCTGTGAGAAGAACAGTAGCTCCCAAGCTAGCTCAGATGAGGCTTCTGTCACACAGAATGACTCAGAGCTCAAAATACAGTTTACATACACACATGCACCACTTTATTGAAAGCTTATGAACATGTAAATTTATTGTGTTTATTTGCATTATTTCACTTAAATCCCCAAAATAACCCACAGAGAAGGATGTTGTAACCAATTAATACACAGGAACCTGAAACCCAGTGAGTTTGCTAAGGCGTGATAAAGTTTAAATTGAGAGATGCTGGATTCCAAGCTTCTCATTGCTTTGCACCTTTTCCTCCATTACACTCCTCTTAATACCCCAGTTTGCCAATGCTATCTTATGACCTCCAGAAAACTAAAAATGAAGAAACACATTCTGTTAATCCAAGAGGACTTTGATCTATCAGCACAATTGGAGAAAGAGATGGTTGCATACACAGTTCAAAGCCCCAAAGGGAAAGAAGGAGGGCTGGCTGTGGAATTGTCACCTGTAAGGCTGCCCAAGGTGTAGGAATTCTAAATCTCTAATACATCAGTGTAATTGATCTTAGAGACACCTAATGTAGTGTGAGGAGAGAAGAGGCAGTATAGGGACCTATTTTAAATTTTATCTCACACAAGGAAGATTGATTCCAGAGTATGATGAAAGAATTAAAGTTCAAACACACTGTCTGAAGAAGGTAACCACCTTGTAATCCTTGAATCCTTGAATCCATAGGTTTAAATTCCAGTAATAGAGCTTTAAAATTTGAGGGGAGCCTGTGTTAGTTACTTTTCTCCTTGCTGGGACAAAATACCCAGCACCCAAACTTAAAGGAGGAAAGGTTTATTTAGCTCACAATTTTTAGAGGCTTCAGTCCATAATCAGCTGGTTACAAGGCAGGGTGGCATGGCAGAGGGCATCACAGAGGAGAAACAGTTCATGGTGGGCAGAATGTAGCAAGCAAGCGAGGGTCCAAATAGCCTCTTTCTGTCCCTTATATATTATCCAGGCTACCCTAAGGGTGGGTAGCACTCACACTCTTAATCCTAGCTTTAGATCCTTGATCCCAGAACTAATAAACCAATCAGTGGACCAATTTAGTAATCACACACCCTTAATCCCAACATCACATATTCTAGATCGAGCTAACTCTGAAAAAGCCCCACCTACGGCTGCGTGAGTGTTTAGGGGGACATCTAGACACAATCCTTAACCGAGCCTATCATAGAGGAGAACAGGATTTCATTGTGAAACATCCATTCAGCCATTTATGAAGAGCAAGGGAGGGCCTCCTGAGGTTTTGATTTAGGGATGTAGAGCGTAAACTCAGAGCATTTTTTTCCTCTGCTCTGCAATTTTCTCTCTTGGTTGCATCGGTGTTCTTTATTGACTGTTTTATAAACTCCCGTTACCTCAGCTTGGTTAGGGAGAGCAGTCTCTAATCCTGGCAAAGCAGATAAGGACTATTAAACCCTGAGCCTACTTCCTGAGAGAGATTATGAAGCTGCCTTTCTGGAACATCACACTCACATGTTTTGCTGTCGCTGGTTCTAGTTACACTGTGTTAGAATACCCAACATCACCTTACAGACCCCCTCAAAATTTTTTTAGTTAAAAAGTGTCCAACTTGATCCTTTCAGAGATGGATTTGAATAATGGCTCCTTGGTGGTGAGTTGCTAGTCTGTGAAGCTTTCTTGATCCTTCAGTTAGAAATAATTCTTTCTTTCTCTGTGTCCCTGCATTGCTTTATTTATCATTTTTTTTTCTTTCCTTTTACGATTGCCTTAAATAGCCTAATCTGGATCTATATTATGTTTGGTTATTGGTTAGTATGTAGAGTACATCACTGTTTTTGTTGAACCAGTATTAATTACTCAACTCTAATTGCAGAACTATTTCTTTCGAAAATTCTTCTGAACTACTCAATGCCTTCTCAGGAGAGTTACCAATTTCAGTGCCAGCTTGCTCTGATCACAAGATTAGGTATAAGATCCAGGTTTGGCCAATCATTGTACACGATTATTTTGGCATCAGTGATTGGCTCCTTGATGAAATACTGATTCCCAAAATCAAAGGTCTTCCCTGGGATTTCTTTTTTTTTTTTTTTTTAATATACAGTGGTACCTTGGATCACAAACTTAGTTTGTTTGACAATTTTGGAAAAGATGGCCACATTTGTATTTGTGTGGGAAAGATGGACATGGTTATGTTTGTTACCAGATGTAGAGTTTGCAAACAAAAACAAAATTTTGTCAAATCCTTCTATTTTTGAACCAAATTGTTTGCAAACAAAAGGACTCATGAACCGAGGTACTGCTGTATATGTACTAGGGGATAGTTGGTCTTTCTTTCCACTCATAGCGCAAACTGAAAGAACATGATTACAAATCTAATTGTGATTATGTTCCTTAATTTTTTGAAAGATCTAAGGGAATTATGATAAACTACAGCTTGAAAACAAGTGAGAGATAAAGAGATAGAGAAGGAGAATCATAATGCTATTTGAGTCCTGGGATAAGGTCTTTCCTGAGGCTAGATTCTTTTAGCTATAATTGTGAAAAACAGTTCTTTCTTTTAAACTAAAACATAAGTTCAGTGACTATTTGCAACTCAACTAAACAGGATAAATTGAGTATGAGTATTTTTTCAACTGTTTTGTGGGATTTTGGGGGAAAATTCTTAAAGAGCTATTGACATAGGCTTGTAGGTATTGAAATTAGTTTGTGGGGCTGTGGTGCAAATCTGTTTATATTGTTGTTATTCTTTTACTTTGGAATATAACCCACAAGAAAGTGTGTAAAATAAAAATAAGCCATATCATGGAACTGAAACTTGTGAACACGCAGGTCAAGAGAAGAATGCTGCCAAAATTACAGAAATTTCTCTTTTTCTTACCTTCTAGAAATACCCACTATGCCGACTTTTATGGTAATCACTTTAGTACTTTGCTTTGTGATCTTAGCTCCAATATATGCATTCCTATGTTGTGTGAGCTATGCCAGGAACAGACCAGACACATTCGTGTCTTTCCACAGTGTCATAAATTATTGGCCAACAATAAATTCATGAGCTACATTGATTTTGTAGACCTTATCATACCAAGTAGTCAAAGATCACTTAGTAGCCAAATGAGGTAGGCAATTACAGTTTCTTTTATTCTAATCTTAATTACTACATTAATTACTTTCCTGTCGCTGGAACAAAGTAACTAACACCTGCAATTTAGAAGAGGATGGTGGGCTTGATCCAAGACAGAAATGGCATGGCAGCATAGCATGGTAGAAGAAAGCTGTTCAGGGAGAGTACACTCTTCCAAACCATGCCTTCAGTGACCTCCCTCTTCTGACCAGCCTCACCTCTGAATGTAAGATTTTTGGGAGAAAGTTTTTATCTAAGCTATAACATTCTGCCCATGGCCCCGAAAAGACTCATGTTCATCTTATGCAAAGTGCGTTTAGTCCATTTTGAAGAGTTACCAAAGTTTTAAGAGTTCAGCACTGCTGAAATTGCTAAGTTCCAAGTTTATGAGACTGAAGGCAAATGCTTAGCTGTGAGCCCTTGTAAAAATCAAAAAGAAAGTTAAATACTTCCAATATACAATGGCACAGGGACAACATTTCCATTCCAAAAGAAAAGAATAGGGGAGTAGACATAATCTGGACCAAAGCAAGACCAAAACCCAGCAGAGCAAACATTAAATCTGAAGCTGCCTGTTAGCATCCAAGGCAGGTTGTGGTGAGATGGGAATGCAGAAGGACTTTATTAATCCCACCCTTATGGCTTGCTAGTTGTAACCCACATGGCCTCTCGCTTGGGTTGGCTCCATTCACTGCCTGTAGATTTCTTTAGCAGACATGTCATGTTCAGACATTTCCCACTTCCTGGGGTCTTTACTGCATGTTTGGATTCACATGCACAACTTCACATACTGCCCTCTCATGGGCTCCTGGCAGGGATTGTGACTTTGTCACACATTTTTGCCCAGGCTTCTGAAATCTGAAATCTGGAAATCTGCAAACTGCCATGATTCTGTAACTCTTGCATTCTATATTCCTGAAAAACTAGCTTGCAGTACTTAGGCCCCCTTGGACTATGGCTGCAGCATCCTCTGAGTGTTTGAATAGCTGAATTTGGGGGAATACACTACCTAGACATCCTTGATTGAGCAGGTGTCCCAGAGATTCTCTTCTTAAATGAGAGATTTACAGTTTTTCATCCTTAGTCTGCAGTGGGTGAGGTCTTGCTTATTTCTGAGATGCCCTTACAGTATTTCTCTTTATGTCCTTGTACAAATATTGGTTTCTTTTTTAATGCTAATCTTTTCAGCAACTATACTCGCCTATGCTCAAAGTTTGCAGGTGTTTTCTTTCTGTCAAAACTACAAACGTTTTGAATCATTCTTCTCTGCCATTTATTACTGATTCTCACTGTAGATCTGGCTAAAAGCAGTCTGGAGTATCCACATCTATGCCTTGAAATTTTCTCTGCCAGATTAATTAGTCTGCTACCTTTAATAGTCATGTGCACAGTCTCAGGATGTGGGCAAAATATAGACTAATTTTCTGCCAGAGAGTAACACCCATGGCTTCTAATTCCAATGGTGTCCTTGTTCCCACCTGAAACTTCCTGAGCCTGACCTTTAGTGTTCCCCTTCCTATGAACATTCTGGTCTTCTGAGCTCTGACCAGTATTGTAAGTTAAGTAGTGCTCACAAAATTCTAGGGCTTCTCTAGCTGGTGTCTCCAAACCTTACCACATGCTTCCTGAAGTCAGTTCAAAAGCTTCTGAAACCAGTTCAAAAGCTTCTGAACCACAGGTATAGTCATGCAATATCCACCCTCCCAATAGTGATTTTCTATATGTCATTTTCCTATCTTTGGGACAAAATGTCTGACACAATTTAAAGGATGAGAGGCTTATTTTGGCTTATAATTGTAGTGAGTTTAGTCCATGGTGGACTGGATCCAAGGCAGAAATAGTATGATAGAATGGCATAACACTAGGAAAGCTGTTTAACACATGATGACATGGAATTAGAGAGAGAAAGGAGGAGCTGGGGCCAAGAATACACCTTTTCAAGCCACTCTCCCAATGACTTATACTATCTAACCTGGCTTTGCCTCTGAGAATAAAATTCTGGGGGAACATTTCAGATCTAAACCAAAACCATTATTAATACTATAATACTCAAGTCATACATCACGCTTTGCACAACCATATACAGGTTACAGAAGGGCTAAGAAGGAGTTAACAGTGGCTGCAGAAGAAATGAAAGCCAGTGCAGAGTCTACAAAGATGTGAAAAGTCACAACAGGTGGTTAGATAAGATTAGAGATCAGACAGATCTTCTCTGAGGTGGCAGGGGTTTGTTGAGAGCTTCAGAAAGCAGAATTGGTTCAAAGCTTGAGTGGGCATCAAGTGCAGGGATCAGCTGACCTGAAGCCAGGAGACAGAGAGCTGGAGTTTACGGCCTGTCGACTTTGCGGCACAGTCACTAGGTGGTCTGATGAAATAACCGTTGCGTGTCCCCCCTTTCATCTGAGTGAGGGGATTGCATTGTGGTTGGTCTAGTGTGTCTGAGAAGATGACAGGCCTCGTTTTCTGTAATAGAATTTAGATATATCATGTATCCATGTGTCCCTGATTTAATTTGATAAGTTTCTAGGTGGCATTTTTAAGCATGATTTATTTATCAGTTTATGCCTTATGATTGTGCTGTGCCGCTGAGAGTTATCTGCTCATACACACAAGTTACCAAGTCATTCTGCCTCAGAATTTGCCTCAAAATAGAGCAAGCTTTTGTTTTAAAAAGTGGAATCACTCAGGGCAAAACATAGCTGTTCTATACAACATGGAGTAACTCACAGCAAGGCACAGCCTGCTGTAGAGAATCACTCAATATCACTGTTTAGTTTTGTATTTTGTGAACTTAATATAGATTTATATAATACACATATTCTTTAGTCTCACGTTTATTTCACTCTACATTGATATAATTAATACAAGTCGATGTATATTACTTTAGTTTGCTTATTTTCATTGCTGTATTTTATCGATATAGTATATGTCGCTACTGACACAATCTTTCTCTTGGTTTAAAACATAATAATCACTGTTGCCATGAAAGTTTCAGACACGTATCCTGGTGACCTTGAGTCCAGATTTTCAGTGGTCTACTGAACTAAGAGTCACACACTGAGTTGCAGGGTGTGCCAATTTTGTTTTTTTTTTTTGTTTTTGTTTTCTTTTGCTGCTGGGGATCAGGCAAGCACTCTAACCACTGAGCTAAATCCCCAGCCTGGGTGTGCCTATTTGGAATTTCAGTTGACAATACTTTTCACTGTCACCAATACAAGACTTTCTCAGATTTTTATTTTATTCAGTTTTGTGGGTGTACATAGTTGTTTCTTGCTGGTGCATTCATTTTCATTTCTCTGATTACTAAAGAACTTTATCTTATTTTGTTTATTGGTCATTTATATTTTCTCTTCTATTAAAATATCCAGTTAAGTCTTTGACCCAATGTGTTTATTGATCTGCCTTTTTCTTATCAATTTGAAAAGATAAGCTCTGTGTCTATTCTTCATACAAGGCCTTTGGATAGTGATATGGTAAAAAATATCTTCTCACATTTTTGGGCTTTGTTCACTTTCTTAATGATCTGTTTAAATAGATAGGAGTTCCTGATTTTATTGTTGTCGAGTACATAAATATCTTTCATTATGCATAATGCTTTTTGTGACTTTTATGACCTAATCACCAAAGTGACACGCCATCATTTTTGGTATGTTTGATTTATTAGAAGGAGTCACAAGTACAGCCCGCAATTAAGGGGAGAGAAATTATGCTTCATGTTTCCATGTGAGGAATCCCGAAGAATTGGTAGACATCTCTTAAAATTATTACATGCGATAAAACCTGGTGAAAATTTTAGAGAAAGGAACTGGGATGCATATAAAGGAAAGAAGGCTCAAAATAAGAGAAAGAAATTATAGGTGTTCGAGGTTGGAGAGGTCAGAATACATGTTTTGGCTTTCACAGATGGTACCTTCTCCTTTTGTGCACCAGAGCTTTTGCACAAATAATGTCTAATAGAGATAAACACTTAATTGCTGTTTACTGAGGACTTACTTATTGGGTCATCCATTGTAATAAATGCATCTTCCAGTTTGGACCAAATATCTGTGGCAGTTCTTCAGTGGATCTGATTAGCTCAAAATATTGGTTATCTTTCCCTGAATACCAGACTTAGTGTCAGATTTTAACCAATATGCTAAGTAGAGTAAACTAATCTGGGTCATCTCTTAGTATAGTCAGATTAATTACAAATTCCTGTGACTTCTGCCTTGTGCCATCTAATATCCTCCAAGCTTATTCTCCTATCTCTTCCCCTTGAAAATGAGACATCTTATTTTCCTATTCCTGTTCTAGCTGTCATATCTGGAGAGATCTTTCAAGTTTGTCCTTGATACAGAATATTCTTAATAGCTCAATATAAAATTATTATATCTACTTATTTTTGCATTTTAATAGTATATTTTGGAGATATAAAGCTTTAATCTAAATTAGTTACATTTTTATGATGACAGGAACATAGTGTCTGTTCATTTATACACTTGGTAATGCCCAAATGGTTGGGACAAAAGCCACTAAAAGTAATGAGCTATTTTACTGACAGGCAAGAATTTCTCCATGTAACTATTCTGGTCTGCCTACTATATATCTTTGCCCTTGAATTTATCCAGACTCCGAATCAGTAGCATATTGGCTTTGCACTTCAGTCTTTGTGCAGTCTGTGACTTTCCCTTTCTTCCTAATTAGCTACCTCTCTAATCAATTTAATCCATCTCTGACAGCAAGCCATATTTTCCTATCTTGTTGATGAGCATGTCATGTGGAACAGAGTCAGAAGCCTCCCTGAAGTCAAAATATATTATGTCTGTCCCTTCTTCCCTGCATACAAGGTCTGCACTCTGTCAAAAGAGGCAATTGAATTGGTCTAACATGATTTGTTGGTCGCAAAGTCAAGCTGCTCATTACCCATCACTCTGAGTCCTTCTACGTGCTCGCAGACTGATTAGGCATCTTGATCTTGTGGTTAATGCACTTTTTGTCATTGTTTAGAGCCTAGAACACTCCAGTGTAATGTTGGGCTATTGTGAGAATATGTTAGCCATCTATTCATTCCCTTTCCTTGAGGATAAAGAGCTCATTTGCTTTTGTGGCTCAAAAATTCTCAAATAGAAAATGATGCTCCCAAGGACTTCTAGAATATCTTACTAGTAGCCAAGATTTGGTATCATGGGAGTTAAAAGAAATTAGATTTTCTATTCTTATCGACTGGAAAGACAACAAATACTTATTAAGTCCCTCTGTGTAAAGCCGTTGTGCTACTTCGTTGTGTGACTGCCATTAAGATGCTTAAATTGCTTTCAAAACTGTATTGTCTATAGAAAAGGTAAACATAGATAACGGACAATATGTTGTGTGGAGAATAGAGACAAAAGAAAGATCACGTGGCTTTTACCAGGTTGTATCACATTTTATTTGTGCCAGATTATTTAACTAAATTGGTTTAAATATTGAAGAGACATTATTTGTATTTAACTCTTTCAATTTACTATCCATTCTTTTTTTCTGTACATCATCAAAATTTTTATTGTTGTGAGGTTGGTTTCTTTGTACTATCATTGTCTTTATGCAATGTATTTCCTGTTGTTTTCCTTGTTTATTTACCTTTTTCTCCTAATCAGCCTTATTCTTATGTCAGTTAAGAACTTGTAGGTATGTTCTTTCAAGGATAAGGAACTTTTAAAATTTTTGATTACAGAATCATTTGGGCACTCTTATTGTCACTCTTTTGGTAAAGGCTTAGTAATAACCTATCCATCAATGAAATACAAAAAATATAATTTCTTATAATCATATTGTTGAAAACGTTAATACAGACTGCAATCTTAATGAGAGAAAACCAAAAATCATTGGCATAAAATATCCAACAACCAATTTTAAGACAAATTTATTTCATTTTTTAGGGTTTTTTTTTTTTTTTTTTTTGAGACAGGGTTTCACTGTGTAATCTAGGCTAGCCTTGAATTTACTTTGTAGCCCATGCTGGCCTCAAACTCACAGAAATTCTCTTACCTGCACCTCCCGAGAGCTGGGATTATAGGTGTGCACCAGCATTCTCAGTGACAAATTTATTTTAAAATACAATTCAGAGAATTGAATTAAAATATTCTATGAAAAACTGGAACAATTGTCATTATACTCAAATATTATCAATGAATATTAAATTTCTAAACTTTAAGAAAATACTGTCTATATTTCTTATAATAGGGTTCCTGTTTTAAAAATTCACAGATTGTGACAGCTGGGTAAAGAGATATTATATGATATTAAGGAATTATTGGTAATCCTATTAAGTGTGTTAATGGAATTAAAGTTCTGCAGAAAATTATTATTTGTGGAGAAGGCTACTGATCTGAGGGATTATAGAGAAAATTCCTTGAATAGTTCTGGCAATACAGAATGCATACATGAATGCATAAATCCAATCATACATGCATAGATTTACATGCATAATACATATTATATGTACTCTCAGGTATTAGGCCCAGAAGCCACTTTAAAAAACTCTCCATCTCCTTGCTGCTTGTAATCACTGCATCCCTTCCAAGCTTGGCAATCTCACCACAACCTCCTTTAGTTTTTCTTTTATGTGCCAGCAGGTTTCTCTTGTAACCCGATGCATTTGCCCACTGCTATTGGCCCTCACTAATTATCCCAGTATATGAAAGTTCATGTAAATAGTATGACATATCATCCAATATTTTGAGCCTCTCCTTGTCCTTGCCTCTGTGTCTCCTTGTAGCCAAGTGAAAGGAAAAAGCAGGCAATGCAGGACTGAGTCTGCATCCCCACTTGGAATCCATCCACGCACCTCCTCTGCTAGTCTCTTCCCTTCATTACACACGTGATCATGACAAAGAATATTTGGTAAACAAACCAGGGGAAAAAAAATCGGTAAGTGCTTTAGACAGGCATGCGGCCCTCAAGACAGATGTACTGAGTCTGTAATTTAGATATTTAAAAACCTCCCCAAATCCCTCCCTGCTAGAAACATCTCATAAGAGGCTTATCACAAAAAGGTTTGTTCTTGTTTCCAAACATGAAAGGATGAAAGGCATTTTAAAAGAGGGTCGTACCATGATACGGCTTTGCTTGGCCTACATAACATTCCATTGAGGGTGAAGGGTTAAAGTAGATCCAGTAACTTTACAATTTTATTTCGATAAAGCAAAATCAATCTGGAAGATACACACTGTTGAAATCCAAGCAAGCTCTAGCATCGTGTAATTGCACACAAGTGTCTGCGAAGAAAGAATGCAGATCAATAATTGATTTTCTCTCATTTAAATTTTTTATTCTCTGTCGGTCATAATACAGACTAGAGGGAGTGAGGGACTTTTTAAACTGCCTACTTATTTGAAGTATGTGATGGATGGATAAAAGCAAGTTTCTTCTCAACCCAGTTCTCTTGCCCTCTCATCGTGCTTCACATGCAAAGAAAAAAGAGCCTCAGTGTTTGAAATACATTAAAAAAAAACAAAGATGAAAAAGATCAACCTCAAGTTAATAAAGGGAAGTATGGGTTTGGGAATAAATCAACTGCATAAATCACATAAGATATACTTTTTTCTGAGTCTTATTCATTCATCAATTAAAAATTCAAATTTGCCTAGACATGTAAACTTTTAGAGGACTTTCCCTTTGACTTTCCAGTTTTTAGGACTCTTTAGTGGATGGTGGTCATCTTGCCTCCTCCCTATGAAAAAGGGACCTTTCTGTTACTGGACAAATTAAATCCTAAGAAATCTTTTAGTTGTTTTGGACATGATCTCTTTTTGCTGATGGATTCCAACTTTATCATTTGAGGCTGGAAATGAAAGCTACCGAGGAAGGCAATATGCTCATAGAAAAGTGGTTCTCAAGTGTGGTCCCTTCAACACCAGTACTAGTTATGAGTACTAGTATCAGGCCTCGCTCCAGAGATACTGTATCATAAACTCTTGGGTAGGGACCCAGTGGCCTCTGTCTGGGTGATTTGAAGCATGCTAATGTTTAAGCATTTCCAAGTCATCTATTCCTGTAATGAGATCATGAGTCTCAGTCTAGGATGGCCTCTAGCTCTGACTGCTGCTTTTCTCTGAAGAAGGTATCAGTTGAATATAAGCACACCCAAGAATGTATTCTATTTCTAAAAATATTATAAGTCAAATTCACTAAGTACCAGAGGCAGCAAGCCTGATTGATTAGATCAAAGAATACGACAAAAAGCAGAATGATTTTACCATTTTATATTTGCAAGTCAAGCGAAGGGGCCTTTGATTATTATGAGCATCATGGAACAAAAGTCACTGTAGGGAAAAACTCCAAACAAGAAGAAAATAGGGTAGAGAATTTTTTGTTTTTACTTTCCATTTCTGCCTCCTTCTCGATTTCTCCCTCCCTCTTTTCCTTCCTTCCTCTTCCTTCCATGTACATGAATTATTTTTTGATGTCCTGAAGGTTGGAGAAAGTCTATCCCTAGTGCTTTCAGATCGAATTTGGCTTATAATAAGTAACTAAGGGAAGAATTTTAAGATTGACTCTGATCTAACTTGGTTGTTCTGCACATGAGGAAACTGTTAATTAAATCAAAAAACCATCCTCATGGAATACACAGTCGTGTGTAGCCAGTTAGCAGATTCTGGACTCAGAATCATCTCTGGATTTCTAATCCTCCCATGCTTTCTAATCCATACTTGGCTGACTTTCTCTTCTTGTTCTGGATTTATACTTGTTACCATGGAAACCACAGAACTAGAGCAGAGTAATACAGGACGGTTAGATTCACAGCAGTTCACGGTTATGTTTGTGACTTGGCACAACATGCTGCAAATGTAAAATTTTTAAAAATGTAAACACTCCAAAGGACACAGAAATGCATTATCAGTCCATTTGCTTATTTATTCTTTAGTTTGTTCATTTGTTCATTCTCTGAGTTCAGTACCTTATTTAATATGCATTTCCTTGGGACCCATGATCTGCTCAGTTTTAGTTGTCATTGTACAGAGTCAAGAGATACTTCTGTGAAAGTAAGGTATGGGTTTTGTATAGCTTACAAACCCACTAGTGATCAGTGCACTCACTTACAAATGTAAAAATTAATACTTATGTGATGAACTGGTGCAGGAAGATCAAAACAGAGTTTGCCCGCAGTGCCCCCTCCTGACCAGAGAGTGGGACAGGCAGGAAGAGCTGCCATAACCCAGAGGACAGGCGGCCGAGCATCCGGAGGGGACAGTCACCTGCATGAGGCGAGATTTCAGCAGAGTGTGGGAGTAAAGGTCGTGATTTCTAGGCTGCAGGGCATGAACAAAACCCCACAAGGCTCGCAGGAGCATTTGGGCGGCACTGAAAGGGAAGGAATTATTCATTAACATTAGTATCCGTAATTATCTAAACTATGGCACCTAGAAAATTAGACCTCTCAAATTTTGAACTTAGAAACGAAATGTGAAAACTAAGTTCCTGGGTGAAGGAAGTAATCCTTGGGGAGTGCTTTTTACGGTATTTTCCAGGGCCCTCTCCCTGCTAGGACACTTCACTGTCTGATCTTCACTGCTATGTGCTACCCACAGTGTTTGTCTGTAAAAGTCATTGTGGTGGACTTATTGTGGGCAGGTTGAGCAGCAACACCCAGCTGAACTGAGTTAGTGTGGTTCTGGGCATAGAGGATCCACCTGAAGATTATTGCCAACATACAAGAGAACGGGAGCAAAGGATGGAAGTTGTTTATCAGAGGATGGAAGGTGTTTTCTTCAAGTCAACTCAGCCGTTCTCGTTGTAGCAGGAGTTTGGGAACTTGCTGTCTTCTGAGATGGCTTTAGCCCCACCTTCACTTTGGATATAATCTCCTAGCATTGCCTTTACCTTGGACGTAATTTCCTGGTTTCCAGCGCATACTTCTCAGCTTCCATCACAGACTGGTCAGCCTCCGTATACAGGCTCTCATGGGACACTGCGTTGCGCTCCAGTCCTTTGGCTTTCCAGTGTGCGGACGGATCCTCTGCACTCTTCCACGTCTGACTCTGTGGGCGGCCCTTGTAAGTCAATCTGTAAATTCTTATATATTCATGTACCTTGTATTATATCTGTTTCTCTAGTAACTACTGACTGATACGGAAATTGGTACTGAAAAAATGGGGTCCTTGCTGTGATGTTGCCTGGCCATGGGAATTAAGAGCCTTTGGAATTAATTTGGAAAGGTTTTGAGAGACCAGCCAAAGAGGCAGCCCTGGAAGGCTCTAAAATGACTATGTGGGAGACTCTGGTCAGAGTGTGGAAAACCAGAGTAACTGAGGGAAATACTGCCAGTTAGGACGAGGCTTGGGAGGCCTCTGTTGAGAAGGACTGCATTGGCTGCTGGGTCCTAGGTGGTACATGTTTGTTTTTCTAGAAGTTGGTCTGCATGCTGCTTGTGAATTTAGATACTGCCTGGGTGACAGAAAAATTTTGATGCAGTCTAGTGTTGGGATGACAGTATAGTTACGGCGGTGGGCTTTTGATCAGATCTATGTTGGAAATCAAGAGCAGAGAGCCAGCAGGGTGACTTGAAGCTTGGGCCAGAGAGGAGCTGTGGATTGCAAGGATGAACAAAGGAGAACATGGTTGTGGAGAAGAAACAGGCCATTGGAAAAATGACCTGAGACCTTTTACCAGCAGGGAAGAGTGTATTTGGAGTGCAGGGGATCTCTCTTAATGCTGCCGTGCTCTGTTGTTAAAGTTAATGGAAGCCAAAGGAGTTTTCAAATTTGAAGCCATATTTTTTAATGTGAATTCACTGTATTGATATATTGTACTTTGTAAACAAATTGTTTATGGTTTTAGAAGAAACAAGAGGGACAGAGTGGAGTTGTTGTAAAGCATGATAGTTGTAGTTTCTGGACACCTGTTTGTAATCAGTGTTGAGGCTCCTTTGCATATTCGCTTCTGGTGTGGGAATGATGACAGTAAGAATTGTATTGTTAATGTAAATCTGAATAGAACAAGATATGTTAACTCTTTACAAATCTGCCACTGGAGACTATGGCTTAAAGAAATGTGTCTGGTTATCAGGCTGACCAGGGATGGATTGTGGTGGACTGATATGGTCAGCTTGATCAGGAACGCCCAGCTGGACTGAACTGGTGTGGTTCTGGGTGTAGAAGATCCACCTGAGGATTATTGCTGACACAACATAAAAGATCTAACTTGTATGTGGAATATATAAAGGTCAAATTCATAAACGTAGTAGACTAGCATAGTGATAACCAGAGGCTGGGGGATGTGGAGAAATGTGCTGATGGCAGTTAAAGGGTACAAAGCATTAGTTAGACAGGAAGCATACATTTTAATAGTCCACTACAGTGTATGACTGTAGTAATAATAATGCATATTTGCAAACGACTAACAGAGATTTTTAAATATTCTCATCACAACAAAAAGGATAAGTGGGTAAAGTGATGAATAAGTTAACCAGGATACCATCATCCCACGAGGTATATATAGATCAAAATATCACATTGTACTCAAAAATATGGACGATTATTGGTCAGTTAAAATAATTAAGGAAAGATAAAAAGAGAGATTTAATGTGAAATAACTCCAAAATATCCAGTCTATAAAACACTATTTAGGTCACATAAAAAAAAGTCAGCAACCTTCACTTGGGCCTGGACTTCAGTTTGGAAGCTCGGGAGCTGGAGGAGTATTGACTACCCCCAGAAAGCTAGAGGTTAGAAGAGTGCCTGGATATTGGGGGTAGAATTTTGTGATTCTTTTTTCTTCCCAGATACCCCAACCAGACTTGGCTTCCTAGGAGCTCTTCTGCCTGATGGCAAACAATGTATCACTAGCTGGATATTGAATCAGGTCTGATTGGTAACATTTATGTCCAGTGGGCCTCCTGGTAGGAAATTTGATTTGGCGTATATCTCCCTCCAAACTTAAATCGTGGTGTCAGCCAGACAATATAATAATTGTATCTAAGATGTCCCCAAATGCTGCTAAAAAGTGTGAGTACCACAGAGATTTGAATAGATGTTGTAAGCCAATTGTTACAGGTTGGAAATACTCTCTCTGCTGCAGAGAAAGAAATGAAACAGTTGTACCTTGTGGAAGCCCCTAGAGGAATTCAAGCTCCGCCTGTGGGCTCCCCCATGAAAGCTCACAGAGTGGAGCCTTGTGCAGTTCCTGGAACCTGTGTGGAAAACAACACAGGACACTGAATATGCATTGTTCTTTTATTACATATTTGTAATTATTATAGATTTGGGTTAGGTTACTATAAAGATAATAGTCTTCTGCTTCACAAAAAATAATTTGTTATAATTGCTCTAGAGTGGTGTTTCAAAAATGGGTTGAAATGTAACTAAGGAAGAAATTATTCTCTCAAAGAAAATTTTAGCACAGTATTTACTCTTACTACATAAAGTATACATTGCACTGTTTTCTTATCATCTTATTTCTTTGCTTGACTGCTCTAGCCTAAACTATTCCTTTTTACAAATTAATAAATTTAAAAAAATTGTGCAATCCAATAATGTGTTGCATTGTACAGTTTTAGTCACTGTTCTCAAATATATCAGTATTTTTAAAAATTGTATTGGCGTATGTTTGCAATACGTGATAAATGTATTCATTGTGGGCTACTGGAATATAAACTATTTGATCCTTTTTACTTTGCCTTCCCTCCCTCACTCCAGTTTCCCCATCACCAGATTTCCTTGCATTCTCCACAAGGTCTGTCTACTGGTTTTCTATCTTCATTCTTTTATTTTCCTCTTTAACTAATTTGCACGTTTAGCTTATTATATAAGAGAAACAATGTGGTGTTATTCTTCTGTGTTTGATATTTATATTTCACTTACCAGTAGTATTATGAACTGAAGGTTTATTCATTTTTCTAAAAATGAATTAAATTTATCCTTCTTTATGGCTTAGTAGAAATCCATTGTATATATAACACATTTTCTTTACAATTCATCTGTTGATGGGCATACAGTTTACTTCTGTAATTTAGCTACTAGGAGTTGTACTTCTCTAAAAATAGGTATGCATCTATTACTGTAATATAATATTTTTAGATGTCTTTAACTCTTTCAAAAAGACACTCAGAAGATGTATAGCTGGGTCAAATGGAATTTCTATTTTAGTTTTTTGAGGAATCTCCATACTGCTTTCCATAGTAGTTGACTAATTTACATTCCCAACACAGTGTGGAAGTGTTCACTGTCCCTTACAACTTCTCTAGCTTTTTTTTTTTTTCTTTTTTTGAGTTCTTGATGATAGCCATTATTGGGAGTAAGATGGAATTTCAGTGATGCTTTGATTTCGTTTTTCTAATGGCCAAAGATACCGAACATTTCTTCATATACCTATTGTCCATTTCCATTTTTTTCATTGGGACTTTTTTTAGGGGGGGCCTAATTTTTTTGTAATCTAGAATATACTTAATATTAGTCCTCTGAGGAGCTGGCAAAAATGTTTTCTCATTCTGCAGGTTGTTTCTTCACTCATTTGTTTCCTTTGCTGTGCATAAGCATTTAATTTGACATAATCCTATTTATTAATTATTGGTTTATTTCTTGTGCCCTTGGGCTTCTCTTCTGGAAGTCCTTGCCTATACTTATGCCTTCAAGAGTTTTTCTTCCACCAGATTCATTGTGTTCTCATGTCCAGGCCTCTGATCCCGTTTGACTTCATTTTAGTACAGTGTGAGAGATACAGATCTATATTAATTCTTCTGCACGTGACTAACCAGTTTTCCCAGCACCATTTGTTAAAAAGGTGGTCTTCTCCCCAGAATGTTTTTTGGCCCATTCAATGAGGATCAGATAGCTGGAGGTAACTGGGCTTGTTTCTGCATCCTCAATTCTGTTCCATTGATTTGCATGTCTGCTTTTGTGCCAGTACGGGGCCATGCTCTTTTGGTCACTGAAACTTGGTAATACAACTTGAAGTCTGGGATTGTGATGCCTCCTGCTTTGGTCTTGTTTCTCAGGATGGCTTTGACTATTCTGGATCTCCTCTGGTTCCATATGAATTTCAGGATTGTTTTTTATAGTTCTGTGAAGACTGCTATTGGTATTTTGATTGGGGTTGAATTAAATCTTTGTATCATTTTTAGTGACATGGACATTTCAAGTCAGTCTTTACAGTGATCCTTGCTTGACCTGATTGCCCAATTCAATGAGAGATAAATTTCTAAAATTCCCTGTTATAATGATGGGAAAACAGCAAAATGTAGGAAAGAGAGAGAAAGTAAAGATAGCATGATAAAAAGAAAATGAAAAAAAATTACAACCTGCAGTTCCAATACTTTAGTCTGTCCTTTCATTTGTTCTAATACCTACCATTAATTGGGCATATATTATGTGCAAAATGAGCCTGGGATTAAGTGAATGAGGTACTTATGGGGCAGTATTTAAGGAAGCACTCATAATTTGTCCAAAGAACAAATTCTAATCTGTCAAATATACAAATAAAGCTGAGAATATGTAATTCAGCCAGAACCAAAGAAAGAAAAATGAAATTCTATTCTGTAAAAAGATATGGTAGAAGTAACTTCAGAGTTATTAGAATAGAGTGGGGCACTCAGGGTTATGCTGTGATTTCACAGGGAAATAAGACACTATTTGGTGTTTGATAATCTTAACAGGGTAGATCATACCGTGATTCATTTCCGTTTTTGTGATTTGCTGAGATAGTTGTGTGGTGATTGTTGTTGATGATTATGCTAAGTAGAGCAGCATTTAAAATGCCAGGAATAAGTCCTTTTCATGTATTAGCTCATTTAATAGCTTTTTATTTGGTCTTCCTTCTCCACTTAGCTAGACTGTCTTCCTTTACGTGTAATTTGCCTTTCTCTCTCTTGGATTTGCACACTCCCAAACTGAGCTCCTCTGCAACTGTCCTTGCCAAGTGGTCAGGAAGGGCTGGCTGTTGAGGACAGAGGCACTGGAACCAGGATGGAGTGGCTCTAATCATTTCATTGGCTATCTATCACTTTCCGAGGCTTTACAGAGAAATAAAAAGCCAACGCAAAGGCTAAGAATTTCCAGAATACTAAGTATGGATTATCTACTATCAGCAAAATGTAATTTGGTCATCATTTCTCACTCCCTAATTTATGTTATATTTTATTGAACACTTTCTTCGTGCTTCCAGGGTGGCTTGGGGCTCCTGGTTCTCTTACGTTTATCTCTACCTGTGCCTTCTCCAGTTTTCTTTTCCTTTCTTTTTTCCTTGTTCCTTTCTCTCCCTTTTTTACTTGTTCCTTCTCACCTCTCTTCTAGATGTTAGTGTGTTCCAAAGGTCAGCTGCTCGGTTACCTGTGTGTTTTTACTCCCTAGGAGACTTTAGTGAGTCTCATTCTTTAACATTTTTATGCTGATGGTTCCCAATTTGTATTTTCAGCCCAGAACTTTTCCCTACTTGATACCTCCACAAAAAGATGTCCTAAGGGCATTGTGCAAAGAGGAGTTAATACAGAAACTTGAGACAACTATCCTTAAAAAGATACGCTTGCAAGAGTGACCCTTGGCTGGCATCTGGGAACTTGGACCTCAAAGTGTTCCCAGGCAATAGTTAGCTGACAATAGTGTTTCCCTGTATGTCAATCGTCTGTACGTTGTGGTTTATGCTGAGCTCTATCTTTCCCTGTGGGAGTCTGGGATTTGGTGTACGCTAGGCAGAGGATGCCTGTGGGACCAACCTCCTATCAAAATGTTAGGCACTGAATGTCTAATGCTTCCCTAGTATAGGTGATTTTGCACACACTGTAACAGCTTGTTGCTGGAAGAATCAAGTCTGGCCTGTGTTTGCACTGGGAGAGGATTCTTGAAAACTTGTACCTAGTTTACTCTGGAATTACTAGACATTCCTTGTGCCATTTCTTTGGATTTTTGCGTTGTATCATTTTGTTGTTAAAAAAAAAATCCTTGTGAGTATTCCATGTGTTCTTCCAGTGAGTCTAAAATCAAGGATACCCTTGGGGACATCTGACACAGCCATGTTAATGCTAAATGTTCAAAAGAAGGTTTTGATATTTTAGCAGTCTGTGAAACATGGCGCTGGGGATTCAGCTCAAATGGTAGAGGGCTTGCCTAGCAAGCGCAAGTCCTGAGTTTGGTCCCTAGTGCCCCCCGCCAATATCAGTGAAACAAAACAACTAAATAAACAAAATAAGCAAAAAAAAAAAAATTCTTTCTGTGGCCCTGTGTATAGTCTAAGCTATTTTATGTTAGTGGCAATTCTGTTCCTCCAAGTTACCCATGCCAAAAATTTTAGCCTCATCTCTGATATTGCTATTTCTTTTGGAGAAACCTACCTTTCTATTACCTTGATCAGGGACTTAAATCTCTACTGCTTAAACCGTCCCAGTGTGTGGTATTTGGTTAAGGATGGTCCCAGCTGGTAACACATACATTAATTACTTGAATTATTTATCTTGAACACTCTCTTCCTTAGAATTAAATTTTAATGTGGGGAGGAATTTTTAGATTTTATTTCCCCCTGGAAGTCTCAGTACCTATAAGGTACCTAAACCACAATGGAAATCAATTAGAATTTGTTGAATGAAAAAGTAAGCAAATAAGAAATCACACCTGCTTCACGCTGCTGTTCTTGCCCGTGCATTGTTGGGTTAGACTGATTATAATAATGGTTTAATTCATCATCCTTCTCTGCACATGTCTCTTGCACTGTGAGTTTGCATCTCTTGCTATCTCAGTGTGGAGTCTGTTTTTTCACTCTGAGCATGAAGTGGCTTTTGATTTATCTTTGCCAATACAATGTATCAGTCTGGACCTACACTTAGAAGAAGAATAGATCTCATGGCATTCTATTATCTTACTTTGATCTCTGTCTCTACCATGATTTCCCAGCTAACTTACTGGAGAATGAATGACCATGCAGAAGACAGACGAATCATCCTAGCTAAGGACAGTGTAGCCTGGCAAGTCTGTGGCCCAAGTGCTAGCTTACCACAGACATACAAGTGAGACTGGATTACACTGTCCAAGCGGTCAAGACTAGCCGTTCTGTCCCCGTGATGCGCAGAATGGTGGACAAAAATAAATGATCATTATTTTATGCCAAAAAAGTTTTAGTTATTGTGGCATTACAGGGACAGTAGATCATGTATCTGACAGCGGCCCCAAGAAGTATTTTGTGTTTCAAAGATGTCTTTTCTCTTTGACAGGAAACCTTGCTTAAAGCTTATGGGCTTTGGAATCGGATAAAATTATGTTCAAATTTGAGCTCAGTCATTTAATGTGTGACCTACTGCAATTTCCTTGACCTTTTGATTCCATTATTTGTAAACTGAAGATAAGAATAACTGCTCACAGAATTTCTGTGAAAATTAAATGTAAAACTCATGTCAAGCATCTGATATAGTTATTGATGTTCATCTAGAAATATTATCAACCTTCCCTAATAAGTACTTGAAGGTTGGACCATCAAGAAGTTATTCTGAATGCTTGAAGAAAATACTTATAATTCTTCTTGTTTGACCTATCGACCTACTGCACTTGCAAATGTCTTTTTAAAGCTGCACTCCCTTTTAGCCTTTCTAACTGACATCTTTCAAGTTCGAGAGATAACTTTGGACTGCCAGTGACAGCTGATATTGCAAGTGTTAGTGATCCAGTTCGTTTCTATCCTACTTGGACCCTTCATGATAGTAATAACTTAAGCCAAAGACCTTCTCAGTTTTCTGCTTTCTGAATTAGGGAGTTTTAATTTCCAAGAATGAACAGAGAGAAACCTAGAATCTCATGATTCAGTGCCTCAACCTGGAACACGGCTGAGATATTCCCAGAACCCATTGGTTACCCCTCTAAGTCCAAGTGAAATACGGGCTTCTAAATGCAAAGATGGAGGTCTTTGAACTGTATATTCAAAATCCCACAAATCAGCCTGTGAATACACAGGTAGCTATTATTGAATACTCTTTACTTTATGCAGTCTCTTCAATAAAAGTATAAAAGGTTAAATTCAACATAATATCTTATCCTTAGATTTAATGTAGAGAAATAAATGCTACGAAGAAATAACATTTTTTACAATTTTACTTTTAACAGGAATTTAGCCTAAGCACTCTTTTCAGGTGAAAGCATTCCATAACTGACATCATTTTTAAGTGCTATACATTGATTAAACACTTTAGCTGGATTTGTAAGTATGATCAGAAAATATAAGTTGTAAATCAGAATGTGATCTTTTTCCTTTGATCCCATTTTAGCTTTTTCTTCTTTGAGTCAGATGATAATTTCTGGTAAAATTCTGGAAACTAAATCTACTTGATTGGTAATGATCTATCCTGTAAAAAAGCTTAGCATAGAATTTTGTTAAAATTCATGACCATGGGTTCATTGATACCTTGTTTTCTCAAGAATAAAATTGATTTCCTCATGTTAATCACCTCGTCAGTAAACTGTCACTCTTGTAGTCAAGTCATTAAAACGATTCCCTCTCAAGTTTTCATTTATGTTATAAACTGTCATTTTAGAAAGAAAATTTCAAAACGATTAAGATTTCTTGTTTTCTCCATTATACTTTACTAGTAGACAAAGGGAAGGCCTAAGGCAGCTTAGGGTTAAAATTGAACATGCACCTATAAAGCCTTTGAGTTATATATAATAAGAGCGTTCAGGATTTGGAATACTACACGCAATTTTATTATGGTGCTGAGGACACTGCAATGATGTGGGACTCTAACTCTCTAAGCCAAGGGGACAAATGAAAAAAATTGATTGGTTGATGCACATAGAAAACCATTTTTCATGATGATATTTGATACTTGAACTCCACGTTAATCTGCATTATTTCTGTCAACTGGGTTTACATTTTATAGCTCACTGCTTTCAAGTAATCTGAAATTGGGAAAACATTATCTGTTATTCAAAAGCTAACAATTTACTAAATAAAAGAACCAGACAAAAATGTGGCATGCAGTTGAAAAGCTGGAATTCATCTTTGCAAACTGCTTCTTTTCACTAGTGTGATGGCCAGGGTTTTACAGTTCCACATGAAATTTGCAACTGATCTCAGGTGTTCTTATTTCTTGATCTATGCTGTTCTTCTCTAAATGAAAGGAAAAACGCTTTCTTACTAGCGCTCTTAGGTGGAGGAAAGTGAATGTAGGGGTGGAAGTAAATCCTCTCATAGTAAACTCCTCTCCCACACCCAAAATGACTCCTATCTCTGCTCCAGAGTTATGGAGAGCTAAAATTTGTGTAGAACTTTGGCAACTCAGGGAAGCTACAACAGGATGAATATTTACAAAATAATGTGAATTTGGTTTGATTCCTATTATCTCACCAAATAGCAGCCACCAGTTTCTTTTTAGCTCATCCTCCAATTCCAACACATACACTCTAACAGTAGAAGCTTGGGTGTGTCTTTAACTACACTCCCGGTAGCACATTCCCAAAGTTCAACTTTCTATAGCAACATGTGCTTTGTGGATCTGCAATAGACTAGGCTTCAGCAGGTCCTCATTCTATCATGAGATCAAAGTATTGCTCTTTATTGCTGATTAGCAGAAGTCAGTGTAGTCATGTATGATGAATGACCAGTGGACAAAGGGGATTGTTCAAAAATAATTCCGATATTCTCATCAGAAGGAGAAGAAATAGATGTAATGAGTTGGGAAGGGCACAGTGAAAAAAACAGTCCCCATCACCAGAAACTGACATAATTCAAATAATATTTTAAAATGATCATAACAACAATATATGCACATAGTAAAAGTACAAAGCAGTTCAATGAATACTTAACTATATAATAAAAATATACATAACTTTGACCCTGCATTCCAAAGATAACCATCATCCACTTTCTTGGCCATCCTTCACCAAATTTTCTATGCTAGTCATGCACCTACCTGCCTCTCTCCATGTGTTTTTTCTTAAAACTCATCATTCTCATGTTTTGCACATCATTTTAATATCTGGCAAATGGAAAAGATTTGACGGCATCCATTACAATTACTTGTGGATTTTGGCTATCCCTCTCTCAATCTTGCTTTTGCCGTTCTAACACAGAAGTTAGGTTCTGCATTGTGTCACTTTTCTTTCAGCCACCTGTCCTTCATTTATGATGATTATGCTGTCTGACCCTTTATTAGAATGAACTTAGATATGAACCAGGGCAGTGGTCTCAACCCTGACTACACTTTAGAATAACTTGGGGAATATTTAAAAACTACTGATGCCTGTGTCCTGACCCAGACTAATTAAATCAGAATTTCTAAGGGTAGATTTCAGGCATAGCTGGTCTTTTAAAGCTCCCCAGCTGGAGATAATGTGCAACCATGATTGAGAACCACTGGTCCAGGGTTTCAGCTTGTCAGAAGCACTTTGGATCTCAAGTCTGTAGTCTAGTGCGTTCGCTCTTGATTTTGAATTATGCACGTATTTCATAAGCTTGCCTACTGATTTCTTCATTCTGGTCAGTGGCAGGAAATTCTCTCCATCCGTTACTCTTTTTTGTTGCTGCTTTATTTTGTAATTTAATTCTTTACTCTAAAATTGAATATTAAAAGTTACTGTTAAATTGAAGGGTTAGGGGTTAATTTTCTTTTATACAACTGAGACTTTATGTTTTGAGAAAAGAAAATGACTCCAGGAGATCAATCATGAGAAAATAACATGACCTTAGGTGATCAATCTAGGTCTATGACTGTAACATAAATCTTGACAGTACTGATTCATCTTGATATCTTTCTCTTGCTGGAAACTCCCAGGGTGGGTTTCCATCTTTCCACCATTTCACTTTGTCATATACATGCCTGCCAGAGCATCATCCAGTCGTGATAATCAAATTAATAAACTCTTAATAGGACTTTGGATCATTAGTTCTTTTTAAAAAAAAGGCCTAATGAATTCACTTGCACCATATATTTTCAGTTTGGACCAGGAAGACTCCATGGTCAGAACTATTTAAAAAGAGTTAAGAGCATTTTCAGAAAGAGAGGGGTTTGATAAAGTCGTTAACTTGTAGTAGAGTTACAGAGATGGTAACAAGGCCTCATATCTCTACTATCTCTGATCTCATGGGAAAGTCCTGGGATTATAATAGAGCATGTTCCTACATTTACAAAAATTCATTTCTAGAGAGATGCCATTTTGGCAACATATGTGAGTGTTTCAAAGAGGTGTTCCCAGGTTGGTAAGTGGGTAAGCATGGCAATTTTTCCTAGTTGTTGAGCAATTACTAAAGCGCCAGTCCATGCAGTGTCATCTGCTCTTTTGGATGGGTTGGAAAGAACAGTAAGTGTGGCAGAGGACAACTGAGGCTGGAAAATAGGCTTGCAAGTGAGCAACAGAACAGATTCTTCCCCACTCACTGATTCATGGATTTCTCTTGGGCATATATACATTTTCCTCATTTTTTCACTCCCAAAACATTTGCAATCAGAGGAGCAGTTTCATTGGTTGAAGCAGAACTCTCAACTCTATAAAATAAACATACCATATTTGTAAGAAATATTTTATAAAGTCCTTTGTTCTATCCTGAGATATGTATGTGTGTATGTCTATATTGAAAATACAAACATGTAAATTTGCTATGCACTAATTTAAAGAGTCACAGCAATGTCTTAAATGTAATATAAAGTACAATAAAAGAAAAATAACTTAAGCTAAAATAACATATTTCAATATGTAAACTCTCAGACATGCATGGCTGTAGATCCTATTACACATGTGAATAGTTATAGCTGCAGTAATTTCTGTGCACAAAGGTTTTGTGAAGATGGGACAGAAGGTGGAGATAAAAATTTGAAAAACTTAAATTTTGACCCAGAAGGAACCATGTCTAAAGTCGGGGTAAAGGAAGTATAGTTGTTGAAGAGATTAGCACCATAAAAAAACCCAACATCAATGAAAAGAAGTACTTTGTACAGGATCAGGAAGAAGGAAGTCTTCAGGTCATCTCAGGCATCAGTGGGACTCCACCTATTGCAGGCTCAAGGGTGCAAAAATATAAGCCTTTCATATGAGACGAGCTTCTGGATCCCTTGATCTAGAATGGCTGTTTAAGGAACTCATTCTCCAGGATTTATTCCACTCTGCTCAGCTATCCAAGCCACTCTGACGCCACTCTGTCTGTTGTCCAAGAGGGTGTGGCTACTGCTCCCACTAACATTAGACATTGGCAACCTTTGCACGATGCTGGTTTTACCAGTATGCAGAATATGAGAGTGTGGGGTCGAGGGAAGCTTTCATCTAGACTTCAAAAGAAGTCCTGGGAGGCCAGGAAAAGGCCCTGAGAGGGCAGAGTATGAAGTTGTGCTAATGAAGTCAAAGGTGTAGTGGAGACCCCGGGAGACTGGAGATGCCAGGAACATGGTACATCTGCTAAGGAAATATGAAAGCCATGTGTGGAGCCAGCCCAAGAAAGAAACCATGTAGGCTGCATCCTGCAAGGCCATAGAGGAGGATCCTTACCCAAGCTCTCTGGAACCCAGATTTTACCACTGAGTGCCCCAGATGCTGGCAGTGGAGCTACGGAGCTTAGTGTTTGGCTTGCTTGCTTTAGGTCTTGCTTTGGTCCTATTCCTTCCTATCTTCCTATTTGTCCCTTTTCTACTAGTAATGTTTACCTGTGCCATTGTACCTTAGGGTTATGTAACCTGTTTTTGAGTTTAACAGAGATTCACAGTTGAGACTCTGCCTTGAGCACAGAAGAGATTCTAAGTTGAATTTTTGAAAAATGCTGGAAATGTTGGTACTTAGGAGATTATTGTGTTTTCAATTCTATGCAAAATAATTCTATCATGTTAAGCAGAAGTATTAATTTACTGCATTTATTTTGAAAGTAAGTACGGTTTAAGAAGATGCATTTAGACGTTAAATTGAAAATGGCTAGGATGTGATGGTTAAGATTATCAATTTGATTGACTTGAAGATTCCTTCAGGTAGAATATACCTCTGAGTGTATATGGGTAGGTCATGCAGGTATGACTTATTTCATACTATATCTAGTCTGTCTTCTCTCTGGCACTGCTTCCATGCTGTGCTTCTTGGCCAGCATGAACTAAGCAGCTTTGGTCTGCCATGCCCTTCTGCCATGATATTTTTGCTTTGGTGCTTGCCAACCATGGATCGAATCTCCAGAAACTGTGAGCCAATTGAAACCTCTTCATCTTTAATAGTGGGTGTCAGGAATTGAGTCCCACTGACAAGAAAGCTGACTAACAGAGTATATAAATTTTATTTTAAAATGTTTAGAAAAGTGAAACAAAGATTCACCTGTATGACTGTCTAGTGGCAAATTTTATCAAGGTAGATTACATGCATGGATTACAGGATATCTGGTGCCTCTGGTCCCTACTTACTAAACTCTCATACTCTTAACTGCTAAAACATTTGCCCAAAATTGCAAACTGTTGCCGAGGAGGCAAATTTCACCAGCTAAGAACCAATAAGTTTCAGACGTATAATATGCAGTTTCTTGAGCCTCTGTAATTTCTCTACTACGTGAATTTTTTTTTTTTTTTTTGGTGGTGCCAGGGATCGAACTCAGGCCCTTGTGCTTACAAGGCAAGCACTCTAATCACTGAGCTAAATCCCCAGCCCTACTACATGAATTATTATTTTCTTAATATTCTTTTTATATTTGACTTGCATTTTTAATTTAAACAAATGTATTCTAAAATAAATGTATCATTTTACATAAATAGAAAATCAGTCATATTTGATGTATATTGGTAATTATACAAACAAATGAAATGGCAAAATTGTATTATAAAGTAATACTGTTGCTATAGAACCTCTTAGGATGACACTTCTTTTTTCTGATTAGTGTTAGCTGATATTAGAAAGATGTTAATATCAGAAAAGCATCCACTGAGACACATAAACAGAAAATTTGAAAAATAATTAGAATAATTTCCATACAGGACTACGTAGTTATAATTTTTTGTATCCCTTCAGCCATCCTGCTTTTTCCAGACTCTCTCATGACAGTTAATTATGTCTCTTCTTACATTTCCCTCAGTTTTGCAGCAGTTTGATTATTTTCTTAAGAATGAGACAGCATAGAATTTATTTAATAGTTAAAATAGGGGGTTATTTAGTAGTTAGAATAAGGACTAAGGTTTTTTTTAAATTTTATTTTAATGGTACATTTAAGATGCACATGTTCCCTAACATTCATCATCGGGGATTTGTCCCTGTACATGATATATCTTGTTGCTTCTTTTTTTCCCATTCCCCTCCCCTCCCTTCACCCCTCCTCCCTCCTTATTTACAGAAACTTTGTTTCCATTTTTTCCTTACATTTCTTATTTCTCTTTTGCCTGGTTTTCTGTGAGTGAGTGAATTCTAGGAGAGTGAGTGATATACACTTAGTTATGTCTAGCAACATAGCAATTCAAATGAAGGCTAGGAAAATCAATACAAATAAATCTCTATTCTGTGTGGATTTTAATAAGACATCACAATCAGGAACCCCTTCTATAGTGATGGAAGTATAAGTGACCCCATAAAACACTCATTTTCTTTGTGATTGCAATTTTAGAGATGTATCTCAATATGGTAACATAATTTAATATTACTTAATCATGTATATGTATCAGACAAATGATAACATGACTTATAAGAATCACATGTAATACTTCTGATGGGTTGGAGAGCATGACTCTAGGAAGAAAGGTTTAAATTCCAAAACATGTGAGAGAAATTACTTCATTATTAGATTGACCTACATATGTTGAGGTTTTGAAAGTCAAGAACAATCAACTATTGGCAGTTTCTTACGGGTAATCATCAGTGTTAAAAGATGCTACTGCTTTCCATCCTCAACTGGTGAAAGACTATACTGAAAAATATTTTGAGCAACAAAAGCTAACTGAAACTCAGATTTGAGGCAAAGAACAAGTCAACGGTGAAGCCATTAGAGTTTATTTATTGAGGTGTCTTAGCTATTTTTCTTATTGCTGGGACAAAATACCCAACATCCATAAGTTAAAGGAGGGAGGTCTATTTTGGCTCACAGTCTGTAGAGGTTTCAGTACATACTTAGGTGGGTCCGAAGCAGGGCAGCTTAGCAGAGGCACACGGTAGAGGAGGAATAGTCCATGGCATGGCAGGCAGGAAGCAGCAGCAGCAAGTCTCCCTTTATAGTCCATCCAGGCTACAAGTCTCTTAGTTGGTGCCACTCATACCCAATGTGGGCCTTCCCATTATCAGACCCAGAACTATGCTAAACTAATCAGTGGACTAATTTAATCATCACACACCTTAATCCATACTTACCCTAGATCCTGCCATCTCCAAAAAGCCCCATCTATGAGTGCATGAGGCTTTGAAGGGACATCTAGATACAAGTCATAGTATTGGGTAGTACTTAATGAATACTATCACTTGAGCAAAACGGATTATTGAAAAGAGATATTTTCTCTCACAAAAGTTAAATAGCCTCAAGGTATCTCAAATGAAGTCTAGGGAGGAAAAGAATGAGGCTGGTCTGGAAAATAACCATGTAAACTTGAACTGAATAAAGTAAAAAGGATAAAAAAGTAATTTGTGTTTTGAGAGGTTGTCAAATAACAACAAAAACGAAAAACCTTCGGCTGAGACAAAGTAAGTCTATGACTGTTCAAATTTAATAATTATCAGGGCTTCAAACTTCTGCAAGCAGAGATCACACTGAGGAAACTTCTTTAAGAGGGCTGTGATGTTCTCTTCATCTGGAATCAAGAAGGATAATGGAAAATTAAGGGAATTGTACAGAGTCAAGTCAAGAAATGCAAGTGGGGTCTATCCGAGTATCATTTTCCATCCCTAGATAGTCGGTCCTTGCAACATGTATTTGGTATAATTTCAGAATTGCTGTAGACTCATGATTCTGGATGCTCCCAGTTCTTCATGTATGGGACTGTTTACTGAAACTCCTGTGCCCCTTTCCTAGCATCATTATCTATTGGGTGTATGAGGGGTATATAATTTGTCCTTTTAGTTCATAGATTTCCCAATCAAGGGGAGTCACATCTAAGTGGGACTACAGATATTTTCAAGAAACTCCAGGATTTGAGTCTTACACTGTAATAATAAATAAGACTTTTATGCTTTTAATTTTCAGGGGAGAAAAAAATCCCCTTGGGAGACACAAGGGAAGGAAATATGTATATACCTTGATTCAGAGGGCAGTCGGTAGTAGATTTTATATTTTTCCTCAATTATTTTCTTTCCCTGTGACCGAATTACATAGTCTGCTACTTTCTAGTCATGTCATGGGACCCGCTTGCAGAAGCAGCACATGGATGTCACATCACTCATGTATTCCCTGCTATCTCAGGAATATCATCACCTGGATTAAGGCTGCTCCTGAAGCCTGAGTCTTGGAATGAAGAAGGCAGGAGCAGATCCATAGTCGGCTCTCTTCTGATATGTAACAAGCTTTTGCTGTTGTAAGTTATGAGTATTTGGTGGCTGTATGTTACTGCAGCATCATAGACTGAAGACAATGAATGCCACCGCAGAGCTAACTACGGGGCAGCCAAAACCAGAATTATGACTTCCCAGTTGCAGCATCCTGTTCATGATACTGCAATTCCTTTCATGGGTTAAATGCTTATTTGAATGTTTCAAGGGTGGTCATCATTTTAAAAAAGTATTGCTGGAACACACATGGGTATTTGGATATTAAGGTATTTGCACAGTCCATCAAACCACACTTAGGACACATCTACACAGCCAAGTGAAATAGAAAATGGAAGCAATTGCCTAACTAATTTAACTTGTGATATCCTTTGCTTCAGCTGTCCAGGCACTTAAAGGGAAAGATTTGTTAAAATTATTCACTTTTTTATCCTCTTGGGTTTCAGGCTTACTTAGGTATATGTTTAATCTTAAAGTTTCCAGATTTCCACTTAAAGACAGTTTGAAGTAGGTAACTCTTGGAGTGGAACACTGGATAGAAATGGCCTCTTTTTTTTCTCACCTGAGAACAGGATTCCAATAAAATTCTGACTCGATTAACTAGAAATCCTTGTACAGGGGTCCAAAGCCACAAAACAAATGTTCCACGGTACAGTGTTGAATTATCATACATCACTGTCTACTGCTGAAACTAATGCTCATAGTAGTGCCGTAATTTACTGTTTGACTTGATATCATTTAATCACTTTTATTTTACATTTAGATCGTCTTGTTTTATGGAACTACTATACTTTGACTCCTCTTTTTTCTTTGAGCTGATGAGCCTGATGCACCACTTACTTGCTGTGTTCTGTGGTAACTGCAATTTAAATATATTCAACCACAACTGTCCTTTATTAAGGCAGAAGGTCTCTGCTCCGCTTCCAATTTTGAAAGCTATTTGGGATGAGATCGTGACTTTATAATAAACCCTGATCTGGAGAAGGTGCCATTTGACTCTTAGAATGTTTTATTGCAGGAAAAATATAGTCACATATCCTACTTTTATTTTTCGTCATTCCTATTCTCGTCTTTTAGTTTAAATGTTTTTTTCTCTCTTAAAAGTAATTTTCTTTTTGTTTGCTTCTTCATGTCTTGAAAGAAAATTGTAGCATAATCTATTCAATAATTCCTGGGTGCCAAGAGAGCAGAATTTTTATGAACCACTTTCTGAATAAGAAAAAGAGGAAAAACAAAGTAAGAAAAATGTAACATGTCTCAAAGTTTTGTCCTTCCATTTGAGTACAATTTTTAAAAACGAGGTGAAAGTGGTGGTGACGGAAACACAATCACAGAGTCTCCTCAGAACCCTGAGTCCTGGCATGAGGTCTTTGACTAGCCAAAGGCATGTACTGGTGGAAATCTTTTCACCTGTAAATTTATTTGTGTACAAATCAAAGTCATGAGGTCAGCGTGCAGTCATCTCTGTTTTCAGCTATGACTGTCTATGATTTGAAAGAAATCACCTTGGGAGTAGGACTAATTCAGGCTAAACAAGGGCATCTCCAGTGAGTGTACACAGACCCTCCTCGTGAGCTTCAGAGGCTGCGCTGTCACTGCTATCTAAAAATCCGGCAGATGAAAAAGAATAATGACTTTCTAAGTTCAAGATGATATTTAATGTTCCAAATGCTGCTGGGAGTACATTGCTGCTTTTATTTATTTATTTTTTAAGAGTTCAGCAACTCTTGTTGGGAATCTCTCAAATAACCTTTTCCTGGTTTCGTTTTTGTTTTGTTTTTCTCAGACCTTGAATTGTCAGCCACTCAGCATGAAATGTAGTATTTAAAAAAAAATAAACTGTAAAAGGACTATCCCCATTCAGTACTTTTCTGAACAAAATGACCTCTTAGCCACAGAATTGCCAAGGTGTTTGTGTTAAAGAAGTACTCTTTCTTCTGGAGGCAATTTGGTAGATTTTGATTTATGCCCTTGACATGTTTTAAAAGTTAAGAAATATTCAATATATTTTTGCTTCTAAAGTTAGAGAATCTGCTTCCTCAGATATGGGTGCTTAATGTTTACTAGCCAAAAAATTTAGAATATTGGAATTGGTGAAGGAGTAAGTGCGGTTCTTGCATTAAGTATAATATGTAGAGCTGTTGCTGACAAAAACGATACTGTTTGGGGGTGAGGTGGACTTATTATTGTGGTCAACTTGAGCAGGAACACCCAGCTGGACTGAGTCAGTATGGTTCTGGGCGTAGAAGATCCACCTGAAGACTAATGATGACACAGCATAAAGGGGAACAGGAGCAGGAGATATGGGCCAGCTGTTTCCCAGGAGAAGCTCTGTTGAGGCTGGTTTTCCTGAAGGGAATTTGGTTCTCTTTGCAGAAGGAGCTCAGGGCCTTGCTGTCATCAGAGTTGGCTGTTGTTCACTTCAGGGGAGCTCTGGTCTTCATCTCTGCTGCGAGCATTGTATCCTGGCTCCAGTATAGATTTCTTCAGCCTTTTAGCACAGACATGGATGTACGTGAGACATTGCCACAGGCTCCCAGCCCTTGACTAGATCTTTTGGGTCTCCAGTGCATAGATGTTCTGCACTCTTCCTGCATTTGGCTTGTGTGTGTGAATGTTGTAACTTGTCCTGTATTAAATCTGCTTCTTGCAAACTGTTGACTCTAGAAAAATAACTAATACAGGGGCACACTAAGGAAGTTTCAGGGCAGAGAGTGAGGAGGAGAGAAATGCTTGAGAAGTCAGATCTTTTCTCTTAGGAGACTGTCTTTGTGGGAGTATCTTGTTTGAAACCTGGGAGATACATTACAGATGCATCCTCTGAGCCACAGCTTTACCAGAATCTGCACTCTTGGTTCCTGCAGATGAGAGCTGAAATCTAGAAGAACAAAAGAGCTTAAATGAGAGCATTGCTCTTGGCTTTAGCTCTCTGATAATTTGAAAAGAAATGATGTGCTTGCCTGAGTTAACACTGGTAGGTGTGCCTTGGGTTTGTAAGGGGAGGTGGAAGGAATATTAGGTAGGGCAAGTATGGGAGGCCCCCCAGAGAGTAGAGATAGGATACTTTTTAAGAGCAAAAGCAAGTTGCAGCAGCTCCTGTGGTTAATGCTGCCAGCGAGGATGGCAGCCTATGGCCACTTGTGGTTGATGCCTCCAGCGAGAATGACAGCCTGTGGTCACATTTCCTCTTTATGCTGTACCTTGTGGAGACTGCTTTTACAGAAGCAGTTGAGAAAGTCAGGGTGGGCCCTTAGCCAAGACCTATAAAAACTGTGTAATGGGCCTGTGCCCAACAGTGGCTCAGTTTCAGGTGCCCCTGCTTCTCTCACTGAGGGCAAGCAACTTTGTACTTGCTTTTGCTTTATTAAAATTTACTTTTGCTTTGGTACTTGTCTCTATCTGACTTTCCTTCAACCTTCTGCATTGGAGCGGGAGTCAGGCCCGGGCTAGGCACCACCTTGGTGCCCGGCACTCCCACCAGGGGTAGCTGGACCATCTGAGACACCCAGGGCATCCTGTCAGGTTCCACTGACTCTGGGTCAAATTGTGAAGGTGCAGCCAGACAAAAGAAAAAGGACAACAGGCTACACGCTGTCATTTCAGGCCTAGCCACAACTGAGAAGAACACTCAGCTGCCTCCCCCTTGTTTGTCTGTCTCTCTCCCCCTCACCTCTTGGTTTTCCTTTCCCATGCTGTACAGTGAAGATGTCAAACTAGACTTTTTAAAGGATGCCTTTTTGTGACACTTCTCAGTTTGTTGGTTCTCTAGTGTCCCTATTCTTGCAGTTTTGTTGACCTGTAGAACTTTCTGGAAGTTCTTCTGCTCTCTCATGTTGAGGAAACAGATCTAGGGAATAGGATTTAATATGGTACTTTCCAAAGGTATTTGCCTATATTTGAGTTATGGTTTGTGTATGAAGCCTCATGCAGTCATTGGTGGAGCTTTTTCAGAGATGACTGAATCTAGAGTGTGTGGTTGATTCATGGTGTAATGCCTGGATTAAGGGTGATAGGATTAAGGGTGGATGATTACTACATTTCACTGATTGTTTTGGCATAGTTCTGCTGGGATCAAGGATGTGATGCTAGGATCAGGAGCACTAGGATTAAGGGCCAGAAGTCTGGATAAAATATAAGCACAGAAAGAGGCTAGTCTGGCCCTCGCTTGCTTTGCTGCCTTCTGCCCACCATGAACTGTTTCTTCTATGTGAGGCCTGTCTGCCATGTCACCCTGCCTTGGAGTTGGCCGATTATGGGCTGAAACGTCTACAGACTGTGAGCCATATAAACCTTCTTTACTCCCTTAACTTGTGGATGTTGGATATTTTGTCTTAGCAATGAGAAAAGTAAGAGGATTTCTCATTATTGTACATGTTATTTTTAATTTCACTTTTAACTGAGAGGTTCAGTTGGCTTGCGTATTTTCACTTTGCCTCATTTTTGAAAAATATTTTTGGATCTGACACTGTTGATTGCTATGTAGTTTTCTTTTAGGGTGATTGGTAGTTTTCTTTTAAGAGATTTGAAAGAATTCCACTTCCTCCTTCCTTCTTCCTTCCTTCTTTCCTTCCTTCCTTCTTTCCTTCCTTCCTTCCTCCTTCCTTCCTTCCTTCCTTCCTTCCTTCCTTCCTTCCTTCCTCCTTCCTTCTTCCTTCCTTCTTTCCTTCCTTCCTTCCTCCTTCCTTCCTTCTTCCCTCCCTTCCTTCCTTCCTTCCTTCCTTCCTTCCTTCCTTCCTTCTTCCTTCTTCCACTGTCTCTGAGGCTAACCTTAGCCCTAATCTGTCACTTAGGAACACAAATGTCACTTTTTCAAAGCAAAAGTAATGCCATTTTTCTCTAATTTCTCCATCTGTCTCTATCTCTTTGTCTTTCTTTCTCTTCTTCTTAATCTACATTTTTATGATATGTTTAGATTCAAATTTCTTATTTATACTTATTTAGTATTATTGACTTTCTTGAACTTTAGGTATTTTTCATCAATTTTAAGTATTCTAAGTTATTTCTTCAATTATTTCTCTCCTTTACTTCTGA
>PVJO010005675.1:70000-96081 GCA_004026905.1 Hystrix cristata | reverse complement strand
TTTTTTTTTTTTTTTTTTTTTTTTTTTTTTTTTTTTTTTTTTTTTTTTTTTTTTTTTTTTTTTTTTTTTTTTTTTTTTTTTTTTTTTTTTTTTTTTTTTTTTTTTTTTTTTTTTTTTTTTTTTTTTTTTTTTTTTTTTTTTTTTTTTTTTTTTTTTTTTTTTTTTTTTTTTTTTTTTTTTTTTTTTTTTTTTGGTGCTGAGATTGAACTCAGGGCCTTCTGCTTGTGAGGTGAGCACTCTGATCACTGAGCTAAATCCCCAGCCCCTTGTTGCTTGTTTTTTACCCATTCCCCTCCCCTCCCTTCACCCCCTCCTCCCTCCTTATTTACAAAAGCGTTGTTTCCACTTTTTCCTTCCATTTCTTATTTCTTATTTTTCTTTTCCCTCTGTCCGCCCCCCCCCTTTCCCTTTCCCATTTGGACATTGTCTTCCCTTTCCGGTGTAAATAAAGACTATTTCCATTTTTTAACCATCGATTTCATGTGAGGACCTTTTTGAAAGTCATTAACTGTGAACAAGGATGAAGCCGCAATTCATCCCTCCTGTGCTGTCTGGCTGCCTTATACCCCTAAATGTTTGTAGGGGATTTGGTTTCTGTTTTTTGTTTAGCTCTCCATTGACGTAAAAACTTTACCTTTGTCTAATAGTCCTTGTTGCCTTGAGATATGACCGTGTCTAACTGTGGCGTTGTGAGTGGTGGTTTGCAGTAAGATTTTGGTGTTTTTTTTTATGGTTTCGAAGTGGTCTCGTACATGTGCTCATTGGTGAAATGCAGCTGTGCATTTCCCATCATGAGGAATCCCACGGAGAATTACAAGGGTAGATTTGTTTTTATTTTTTAGGGTAATTTTTTTTAAAAAATGTAAATATTTACCATTTACTGTGTTTTCTTGAAGAATTTGTCTTTTTAAAAAAGTCAATTGACTGCCAGATTTACTGAAATATAACCTTTTTTTGAACAAGTGCTTTAGTGAAATATAGTTTACACAACATAAATTTTACCCACAAAATATGCCCAATTCAGTGGTTTCTAGTATATTAACAGCATTATGCAACCATTGCCACAATCTAATCTTTTATCTACATTGTCAGGTGTGTCTTTCTTGGATTTTTTAATTGCTGAATAGGACTTCATTGTATGAATGTACTCCATTTTGTTAATATGTTCATTTTTTGATGGACATTCAGATTGGCTACTATGTGTCATTTTGTTTTGAAACTTTGTGGCAATGTTTTGTATGGATATGGGTTTTGTTTCTTTTGGGTACATCTTTGGGGCTGAGATTGCTGGTCACATGGCAATTTCTTATTACCCACTTGGCAAACTGCCATTTGAGATTGTTTTCCAAGGTGGCTCCATCATTTTACATCCCCACAGGCAGTGTGTGAGGGCTCCTATTGGCTTCTTATTGTCACTCTTCCGATGATTGTTTTCCTAGTGGTTGTAATAGCTCATTGTGGCTTTGATTTATGTTGCCCAGCTGGTTGAGTATCTCTCTCTCTCTCTTGCTCGCTCGCTCTGTGTGTGTGTGTGTGTGTGTGTGTGTGTGTGTGTGTGTGTGTGTGTGTGTTTTGGGAAGGTCTATTTAGGTCATTTGTACATTTGTAAATTGCATTATTTGTCTTTTGTTGTTGTTGTTGAGTTGTAAGAAGTCTTAGATTCTGGATAAAAGCCTTTTATTCTGATGAATGGTTTCCAAAAATTGTCTCCCATTCTGTAGATTGTCTTTTCATTTTCTTGATGGGATTCTTTGAAGCACAGAAGTTTTTTTAAAGAGATCTAATTTTTCTATTTTCTCCTTTCATTGTCTATGCTTTTGATGTCATGTCTAAGAAACCATTGCCCAACCCATGCTTTCTCCAATGTTATACTGTATTTACATTTAGGAATTTTACTCAGCAGTGGACTCTTATCCACGGGAAATTATTGTGAGACCCTCAGTGTGTGCCTCAAACTGCAGATAGGACCAAACTTTGTGTTTTCCTATACATACACATCTGTAATAAGGTATAATTTGTAAGATTAACAATAATAACTGATAATAAAATAGAATAATTCTAACAAACACCCTAATAAAAGTTAGTTGAATGTGGTGTCTGTCCTTCAGAACTCCCTATTGATTGCACTCACCCTTCTTATTGTTGACCATGAATGAGTAAGTGAAACCATGGAGCATGAAACCAGGAGAAGTGGTAGAACAGGACTGTTCTTTTATTCCTGTGATCCACTTGGAACTCATTTTTGATATGTGATGTGAGGTAAGGGTCTGCCTTATTTTTTGAATTTATTTACTTACTGATTTGCAATACTGGGCATCAGGCCTAGGGCCTTGCACGTGCTAAGCAGGTGCTCTACCATTGAGCTACATCCTCAGTCCAGCCTCCATTCTTTTGCTTGTGGCTGCCTTGTTGTTCCAACACCATTTGTTGAGTTGATGTCTTTGAATGAACTTGGTGACTTATTGGATGTAAAACAGGTTTTATTTTCACTAACTCCAATACAGTATTGGGATTTGAGTATTTTGTTTGAGTATTAGGTTTCTTTCTATATTATGGAAAGCAATCTTTCTTCTTTTGAAAGACCCAAACACAGAGAGATACATGTAAACATCCCCAGATATATCTCCCACATGCTCACAGGCACACATACACAAGCCCTCCTTCACTAAAGACCCACTGAACCCTTCAGCATCTTGAATAATACTATTTAAAAGAAAAAGTAGTTGGGTTGGGGTTTTCTTTTGTCTAAGACTGCCACACTGAGTCAGTTGCCATACTTAGTCTGTCACATTCCAGTAGCTAAAGAGTCCATGATTTTTTTATAGTGCTTTACTTCTTTGTAAGGTATTAACAGCGCTGGCTTTCCCAAATGCTGCACTATCTTAAGTATGTGTGGAATTAGAAGGGTTTACAGAACAATGTGGCAGTTTATGCTGGGTGGTCACTAGGGAATTAGAGAAAGGAAAGAATAATATGTGTTTAATCTTTAACTCTTTGGTTGCAAAGAGACTTGGGATTTAGGAGATTTCTCAAAATAAGGAGTAATGTATGGCAGGTTTATTCATCAGTGAGCTTTCTGGAACTCAATCTGTTTTATATCCCCAAAAGGCACGAGAGATTTTAGCTTCCCAGCTCTAGGGAAGACACTTAATTATTCAACCATTAAATAAGGATTTACTGAGCACTTAGTACGTTCTGGGCACCGTGTTAGTGCTCAAGATATACATGGTGGTTTTCAATGTACACATGATCCCTGTCCTTATGGCATTTACATTCTTTTTTTTTTTTTTTTTTGCAAGTTTAGAACCTCTTTATTTTTGCATTATTACAATTTTGGATTTGGGGTTTTTCTACAGGATGTAAATGTACTATAGAAAATATGGTAGATGCCACGGAACAAGCAGTTCCACAAGGGCTAAACATGGATGTGGCTACCTGGGTCTGCATGTCAACTTTGTGTCCCAAAACTTCTCAAATTCATCTTCTATAAAGTGGGAATAAGCATAGCATGTACATTTTAGAGTTTTTCTCTGGATTATCTATGATGATACAGTTTCTGCTTATACCCCAGGCCGTAGTAAAATATTTACTAAACCAGTAGAGTCAGTGTATATACTGCTGTATATTTTCTAATTTTGTTGGCTGTATTTAAAGTGGCTTTTTAAAAAATTATTCTATGGGGAGTTTGGAATGAATTGGTTTTATTTTCCAGTTTCACTTTTAAAAGCAGTACATTTCACGGGGACATATTACATAATGGCTAAAGGTTAGATTAAAATCAAAGGCGCACCCTCTCCTTTTTAACCTCCCTTGAATTTCAGTTCATTTGGGGCACCCACAGTCTAGTTTCTTGATACCCATTTAGACAGGTTATTTGCATATAGCAATATTTGTGTCTGTGTGTTTACATTCAGATAGTGAGATTTATTGTAGCACAGTGGGTTTATAGCTCCTATATTATTACATTACTTTAGTTTTAAAAAATTAATACTGTGGCCTGAGACTTGGTTTCCATGACTGTCCATTTATATCCAGATTTGCTCGTTTCTTTTTGTGGGGCACAGTCTCGCCTTCTATAGGCAAGACTATCTGCTTCCTGCCTGGGACCTTCCATATGCAGATGGTGACATGCGCAAAGTCTACATTCAAACTTTTCTAGATATCATTTTCCTAAGTGTTGATTGTTAATTTTTATGCCTCTACCTTCTTCCTATGTGTAAATGGGCTTTCTTTTTTTTCTTCTAGGTACTTCTTCCTGCTATATCTTGGGAAGACCTTAAAGTCTAAACTTCACCTAGACCAATAATCAAATGTCAAATTCAGAATCAGTGTGAACAATGTATTAACAAAAACATAGAAATGTGCACACACACACACACACACACACACACACACAAGCATGTGTGCACGGGCACATACACAAAAAGACTTTTTGTATATAGATGCGACTCTATGGGAAACCTTCCTTCACAGCACTGTGCTTCTTGGAAAGATTTTTTTCCCATTACAGTTCATCTAAGGACATTTGAAAGATTTCTTGCAATTACAGTTCATCTAAGGACGTTTTACTATTAATCAGAAGACAATTATATTTACTTCAAGAAGATTTTAGACAGCATTGATATTCAGGTGCTGCATAGTTATTTCAGCAGATTAAAAGGTTACGTAGGAGATGAGCAGTGTCATAGGGAGGATGTACACAACCTTTGCTTGGGTATAGTGATAAATATTTCTGATTCGATGACTATATATATGTCTCCATTGCCTCAGATGAGTGTTCTGATTTTTTTTTTTTTTTTTTTTTGTGGTGCCGGGGATCGAACTCAGGAGTGTTCTGATTTTTAATGCATCTTTCTGTTATCTTTTAGAAATGTATTATAGACCGATTTTGAAGTGCAAAGGCTGTTGCTCTGTGTGAGAATTCTGTCTTGATGCTGCTTTTTCTCATTTGTGCTTGCTCAGTTTACAGGGGCTGTGCTGCGAGATTGGCTGTGTGGACGGTGGACATCACTCGCCATTGGCCGGAGCTGCCTGGTGAGTACTCTGTAGCCAGCAGTGAAGAGTTGCTAGTGGTAGGGTTCTAGAGCTTTCAGACTGCCAAACAAGCCTCTTCATTCACGGGGATGCCCCATCCGGAGCCTCTCAAAATGTATTCACATTTTCCTTGACACAGTGGAGCAGCAAGTGGAACGTCCCAGGATTTTCTGGGTTCCGGTTTACGAATTCCACTACCGACTTGGGCAGTACACTTTTGGTTAGATTTTCTGCCTGCTCTCTGTGGAAGTATTGCCTGCACGTAGGAAGCACTAGCCGCCGTTGCAGTTGTTATTTTCTTCATTCTTTCTGAGGAAGAATGTTCTCTGCAGGTTTTGCGAAGGATCCCACGGACGTGAAAAGTCACAGCTGTGTTCATTTGCAGCTGGACTCCTCCATTTGGGGGCAGCTACTTGTGGAGATGATATAAATAAATTATTCCAATGTTCCCTTTGTGTTCCGTTTTATAAGCTTTCGTGAAATGCCAAAATGGAAACCAGATATATCTTTATATGGATGATTTATTTTACTTACCAAGCGGAACTTGCCAATCCTTTCTGCCAAAGCCATATTTCTAATGAATATGAAAATCTATTTTTTCCCGGCCCCTTAATTAGATTGCAATTTTCTCATTGTTGTTTTAGGCAGAAAATTTTGTGTTACCTGTCTCATTTTCCTTTGAGGGACAAGAAGTCATTTTGTGGTAATGATGTGAACTAGCCACTTTACTGTTCCTTCCTGTAGGTGGACTCTGGTCCTGGGCATTTAGCATCAATGTTTTATTCTTCACCCTGTTGCAGCCATGTCGGATATTTCATTATCATCTGGCCCTGCCTGTGACTGATTCTCTTCCGGCCTTCCTCTGAGGGGAGGGAAAGAATCGCATAAACCGACACTTCTCCGAGTGATCAGCGTTTAGTGGTGACATGATGATATCTAAAAAGTAGATTTATTAGTGAATGTTCCTACCTATTTTTAGTCAAGTACACTATATTTTACTGCTCTCTAAGGATGACTCATAAACCTTGTCTTAGTAGGCAAAACAGAGTTGAAGGGTGCTGAATAATTTTAAAATTATTAAAGGACCTTAAATCATTGTAGACATTTCATCTGCTTTTTACTGTTTTCATTATATTTTTCTGGACGATTCCCTCTCCCTGTACAATGGTTATATTATCCTTAACTAGGTCACTTTTCACCAGCTGTATTATAAGTTGTTCCCATGAAAAATTATGTGAATATAAACACTCGATTCAAGAGTTAAAAAACAAAACAAATCCAGAAACGGAGCTCAGAAAACTGCTTGTTAAATATTTTGAGAAATATCGTACTCCCCACACTTAGAGAAGAGTTGTTTGTGTATTAAGAGGTGTCATTGCTGTGCATTTGACTTTGCAAAGGCTTTAGATGGCACCAGGTTGCAGGATAGCAGCACCCTACATCAGGTCTTGTCTTGCCCACATCCCTGACGGACGTGATTAGACTTGCTGTTCATCCTGCTGCTCATTATCTGGTGTTAGTCTTGCCCTCCTGCACAAAAAAATTCTTCTATTTTTACCTTTATCTTCTCTTAAAAATAAAAGATCTACTTAAGCACTAGTCAAATGTTAGATATTTTGAATTATGAATTTTTTAAAATATTGAGCTGTATTCTGATTCTTTTTATAATTCTTTTTTTTTAAATAAATTTTCCCACACTTGCAATCACAAACATCTAGACCTTGAAATCTGGATTTCCTGGCTTTATCTTGAAATGTTTGGTTTATTTCCTCATGTTCTGAACAAAGAGCAATTCTGACCTATGTTAGTCCTAAATGTTTTTTTCAGGCCTGTTGCATCCACAGTAGGCATTCAAGGTATAAATTAATCCCTGTGTTGTTGTGTTTTAGCTCCTGCTTATTTGTATCATATCGAACTTAGCTTATTATTAGTGTTATTTAAAAAACATCTAAAATTTGTATCTGACTTGGGGATTTAGCTCAGTGGTTGGAGTGATTGCTTCACAAGCACAAGGCCCTGAGTTTGATCCCCAGCACCAAAAAGAAAAAAAAATTGTATCTGACTATTTTTGGTATGAATTATCCTTACCTTGCATCACTAGCTTCAGAGTGACTTTAAATTTTTTTTTTATTTTATGGAAAAATAAAACAAAATTTCATAATCAAATAATGAGAGAGTAACAGTAGTAATTAAATAGGATATCATTATCTTCAAAGTAGGTGCTCAGAGTACAAGACACAAACCAAAAATATTCTTACAATCCACAAACAGATAATGGGACTTTTTGTAAAGAAGAATTTATTAGTCTAATAAAACCAAAGGCCACTCTAAAGTTTGATGAAAAGAAAGAAAGCAACACTTGATAACGTTTTTCCCCTTGTATTTTAGTTTGGAGGACCTGTGTGTACTCTTCTTTTTAATGTGTGGTACATCGTTCCTTTCTAAATGGTTTTTACACTGTTATTATGTATTGATTATATATAAAATGCATTAGTGTTAGAAATGCAGCTTCCTGAACTTTGGGTGGCTTCCGTTTCTTTGTACGTCTACTTTAGCGCCTTCCACATGGTCTTAACTTCTCTTACACCTGGAGACACACACCTTATGTCATCCGCTATCATCGCTTTCTAGATCTAGGATCCGGGTTCTAGAGCTGTTGCCATGGTCTTTAGGAAGAAGGCTACTGCTGGCTATTCAACTGTGGATACTGCATTTCTTTTCCAAATCTCCAGTGTTTTAGACCCGCTTATCTATGGCCCAACAGCTGCCCTAGAAACCTGTAGTTTCTCATTTTCTTAGAGCACTTTCGTCCATGCCAAGAGTCTTGAATGGAGTTCGCCAGAAACAGCCCCGAGATGAGCATTTCTGCACGAGGGGTTGTGAAGTCAGTGCTGCTCTGGGGGAAGCAGTGAGTGGGGAGGGGGCAGGAGAGGGGTGGTCTGAGCAGAGCCCAGGGGAACAGTGGAACTGGGCTTCCCACCCTGTGTCAGCCGCTGGCTCAGGGCAGCTGGGGACGGGGCTGTAGACTCCCAGGCACTTCTGTTCTTTCTGTGCAGGTGAAGCAGCCCCACGGGCGGTCGTGGGCTCGGAGCCGTGGGGCATCAGGAGGTGGCCACACTGGTCACCATCTCACTTGCCTCCTCCCTGTTGTAGCCACATTTTTCATCTCTTTGGCCATCTCTTGGTTTAAATTAAGCATTTCAGAAACTGCATTAAATTAAAAATCTAAGTCCTCAATGACTGCAGTGCTGAGAGACACCTAGATCATTTCCAGAGAGTAGAGTTTCTGCATATGTTTAAATCAGAAAAGTAAAATCTAGAATTTCTAAGCTTTCTTTAAATGAATATCATCATGAATAGTGATTTCATACCTTGTAAAAAGAGGCAAAGATTTTGCGTGATTGTATGATTGGCAATTATTCTTGCTAGAAACATTTCCAATCATACATATTAACTTCATTGTTTTTTGGTTCTCATTTATCCTTTATATTATTTCCTAATAGTTCACTTGTGAAAAGTGTTTTCAAAAACTTTTTAGGAAAGTCTATGCCATTTCCTTGGGCACCTTCAATTAAGTATAGCACAAAATGTCATCTTGTCCATTTGCTCTCTGACATCAATGCTGTCCAAAAGAACTGTCTGTCATATGAGCAACATATCACGCTTTACATTTTCTTGTTTGGGGGCTGGGGATTTAGCTCAAGTGGTAGAGTGCTTGCCTAGCAAGCACAGGGCCCGGAGTTTGAGTCCCAGCACCAAAAAAAAAAAAAAAAAAAAAAAAAAAAAAAAAAAAAAAAAAAAAAAAAAAAAAAAAAAAAAAAAAAGAAAAAAAGAAAGAAAGAAAGAAAAAAAAAGCAGTTGCCACATTTTCTTGTTGCCTCATTAAAGAAAATAAATAGCTTATGCCAGCCCAAGCTGAAGGCTGGGAAGTTCAAGATCATAGGTAAATTTAATTGAATAATGTAGTTAGTCCTTCCTATCTAAATTATCGTCATTTCAACATTTAATCAGTAGAAACACAGTGAAATGTTGCATTTTTCATCTATTATGTATTTTGTATTTAAAACAAGTATCAATTCAGACTAGTGACATTTCAAATACAAAAAATTTAAAGAAACAACTTTTGCCCAATGGCACTGTAGTGGATGATGTAACTTTAAAATATTATAGAAAAACTCTGGTAGCAATTTTACTGCCCTTTGGGTAAGACTTTTTGTCAATGTTTTGGAATCACCCAACTTGGACCCCTACCCAGTAGATAGATGAGGCAGAAGAGTTACCCAGAGAAAGTGAGTTGATCCGTCCCAGGTGAGCCACTGCTGGACTGGAGACCCCGTTGGCAGGAACTAGGGTTAAAACAATTGGGTTTGGCCACTGTGATGTTACTGATAACTGTTAGGATTGAAGGTTTCTGGGGTCATTTTTGAATGAATATGGGTCTTGAGTGAAGGGTAGAAGGTAGGAAGATTTTAAAGAGGAAAGAATGTTTCTTCTGGTAATGTAGAAAAGTGTGTGTGCGTGTAAGGTTCTAGAAAAGTTTGGGTAGTTGCGTGTAAACTTGCGAGCTGTGCAATATTAACTATGTAAGAAAGGTAGGTAGGGGGCAAATTGAGAGCAGGGTCAAAGACTGGGATTTCGCAGTATATGAAATGATCCAGTCTATGTTGAGATTTGTTCTGATTGTTGACTATCGTATAAGAAACTATTTGAAAATATAGTGATTTGACAGCACCAGTCTCCTTTTTAATGCTGCTTCTTCAGTAGGTGGGAGTTTGGGAAGGACTTGGCTATGTGCTTCTTGTGCAGGATCTCTTCCCGCAGTTGGAGTCAGATGGCAGCTGGCATGGGAAGACCAAGAGGCTGGAGCAGCCAGGGGTTGAGCAGGTATTTCTCTTTCTTCCTGTAGTCCCAGGATTTCCCTATGAAGTCTTTTTTTTTTTTTTTTTGAAGTTAGCAGAGTTTTTATTGGAAAAATGAATCCTGGTTTCTCTAGGAGGGGAAACCAAATAGTGGAATTTCAAGGACAGCCGGTGGCCTTGCTCATGGCCTGGTGGCGTCAGGGCACGTGGACTGCTGACACGGGCCCGAGGGCGCTTATTCCCGCTGACAAGGTGGAAGAAGCCCTGAGTTATGACTTGAGCTAGGAAGTCGGGCCACAGCACTCCCGTCACATTCTTTTGGTTGCAGATGAATCTTGACCCTGATTCTTTCAACAAGAGGAGACTTAAGAGTTGGCCTCTTGGTCAGAGGAGTGTTAAAGTCACATTAGATGAAGAGAATGTCGCACTAATTTTGGAAATACCACGTGCTGCAGAGACCCTCTCTGCCGCCACCACCCTGTGCGTGTTGCTTCTTCAAACCATGCTGTGGAAATGCTCTTGGGGTGTCCACAGCACCCACTTCTGCACAGCAGCCCCTTCTTCTCTCCGTACCCGGTGAGCTGGGCTGGGTACTTGCTAACAAAAGCCACAGTCTTCAGCTTAGGCCAGAATGGCCAAGCCTGGCCTCCATTTGCCTATTGTTATCTTCCCTCCTTTACTGCTTGAGGCATTATCAAAAACGGGCATGCCCCAGCCCCAAATCTTCTCTTCCCTTTCCTGACTTGTGGAGAAATTGAAACATAAGAGAAAAAAAGCGAAAACAGGGAAGAGGAAGAATTTCCTCACCCTTCATGCCTCATGACAGAAGGCCATACCTTTACCACCCAGGGATGCCCTTTCAGAAGAGAGAATCATCCACTTTGTCCAACAACCAGATTTTTCTCCCAACCTTTCTACGGGTGGTTCTCGCTTGTTCTGTCTCTTGTTCTCCGTGACCAAGGTGAGTTCCCTTCCAAGCTGGATTAGGGAAAGAAAGGAGGAAAACAGAGGATGGAGGCCAGCACCATGATCTCCGAAGATAATTTTGCTAACAGTTACTAAGATCCGTGTTCTGCCAAATACCTTTCTTCCTGATTTTTGTAGGAAGATTTCCATGTGTTGCCGGGAATCTCATCTTTACCTCACCTTGGACCCTGTCAGTAGGGAAGTAATGACCACTGATGTACTTTACTCTCTCAACTTTCTTTTGCGAAGTCACAACCTTCAACTCAGAAAGATTAAAACACCAGTCATGTAAGATTTTAGGTGAAGTGCACTCAGTTTTGCAACTTACTTGCTGTTTAAAAAAGAAAAAAAAGAGAGATAGTATTCAAAAGAGAGAACTAGATAGGGAAAAGGGGGATATAGAAGAAGGTTAAAAGAAAAGATGAAAGGGGAGAAATGGTAAAGTGTAGCTACACTTGTTGCAAATAGGGAGAGGTGGGTGAATGGAAGGGAGGGGAGGGGAAGGGGGGAAACCAAGATGTATCATGTACAGGTACAAAATAACCATGTTCTTGGTAAAAATAATAAAAAAATTTAAAAAAAAGAAATGTATTTTAAAAAGCTGATGGACCAAAGGCTAGGTATTCAAAGAAAAACTAGTAGAACCAAATGTCAATTACAGGATCTAAATGGCAGATATGTGGCTGTACCCATATACTCTCTGAATGCATACATTTTAAAATAAAAGCCCCCTTATTTACTTAAAAATATATTAGAGAAGACACACAGTCACTGAAAACTAACAGGCTACATTTGAAAACAAAATGTCAGTTTTCTACTCTAGCAAATGCTTAAGGCTTGTCCTGTTTTTCAGTTCAACTTTTAAAAGGTTGAATTAGCATCATTATTTATTTGTTCCAGCTTCTGTTTTCCCTCAAGGTTTGAGGAAACTGGAAAATGTCTGACAGCGTGATAGAGAGAAGCAGTCTAAAGCTTTAGTTGTGGCCCTTCTACTTTGTAGTTTCTTTGGCAAGATTTTCACCTATTGCAGGTAATGTGCTGGGGTCTTTATGCTAGAATGACCCATGGACCATTTGGAGAGTGACAGTAAGAACTTCTGATTCCAAAGACAAAGACAAGATTTCTTGTCCCCTCATCTGTTCTCCGTGCTCCCATTTTAAATTGAATATCCTGAATCTTTTCCAGACCTGAAATATGCACCCCACCCCTGAGCAGTAGACATAGTTCATTTATTTGGTCTGTTCCTATGAACAGGAGGGAGAAAATGAACAAATTCAGTTTAGCTTCCTAAATCTCTTTTGTGGGGTGGATATTATCAACAACACGTTTAAAGCCCACGGAGATGGTGGGATCCAAAGGGCCCTTTACCTTTCTGAAATGAAAAACAAACGGAGCAGGGCAACTTGCCTTGACTGTCCTCAGGTGGGAAGAGGCAGGTTGTGGAGGATGAGGACGAAAATAAACTCTCCCAGGAGAGAAGCCAGCCAGTGACCTTGGGCTGCAGCCACCTCGCGGATCAGCTGCTTCATTCCTTTCCATATTTTGTGGCCTGTGGGGGGATCAAGTGTCATCAAAGCAGGAAGAGACAGTTTGAGGAGGCTCCAGCAGCCCTGCTGGTGAAGGTGCTGACATGATCTACTGACCCTCCCGGGAGGGCAGAGGGCTTTGATTTTACAGTGAGGAGTCAGGTAGCCGGGAGAGAGTAATCATCTCCCAAAGTATAAACTGAAAGAAATGGGTGCACTGGCAGTGGTTTTCAGTCTCCCTGAGTAATAATCCAGTGACCTAGAGAATTCAGACCCGCTTCTCTCAAGCCTTCTTTATCATGGGCATCATGGTGTGGTTGGGAGGATATGAGCTCTCAAGCCTGGAGCCTTCATTTCTCTGGGTGTAAAATGGGCACAGAATCACCTGTTAATTGGGTTTAGGAAGTACTGACAAAAAGATGGTCCATGTAAGACCTGTCGGATAGTAATTCTCAGTACTATCCTCTTTTCCATCTCCCGCCTTTCTTCTCCTCCCCTCCCCAACACTCCTTCTCTCTGTACTCTTCTCTACAAATGTTAAAAAAAGGGGGGGGGGGATCTGCAAAGGACTAGTGTACTGCACTGTCCTCTCTTTGGGGCCTTTCTCTTACCTAAGGATGCTCTGTCCTCTGGGGCTTCATAAGGTGGCATTTCTGTGGATTTTAGACTTCTCACCTCTTCCCTCCTTCCATGTTCACCAACCCTCATGTCTTGCCTAGTACTCGTTTTTGCCAGTCCCAGAGGCTTCAGTATTGTTAGAAAACCTGAGTTGTTTTGCCTTGTCTTTTTTCTTTTCTGATTTTTTTTGTAATTGAAGTGAAATGCACACAATCAAAATTAGCCATTTTAGTGTGAACAATTCCGTGTAATTTAGCACATTCACAATCTTGTACCACCTCTATCCAGTTCTGAAATATTCGCATCACTCCAAAGACCCCCATACTCATTAAGCACTCCTTTCCCAGCCCCTGGAAGCCACCAGTTTGCATTGTGTCTCTGTGGATTTACCTACTTTGAATATTTCATAAAAATTGAACTATATATTATGTGATTGTTTTGTGTCTAGCTTCTCTTACTAGCCATGATATTTTAAAAGTTCATTCATGTATTAGTATTTATCAGTATTTCATTCTGTCCTATATCTGAATAATAATGTCTGTTATGTATCTACACCTTGGGTCGTTCACCTATTCATCTATTGATGGAATCGGCATTTTCCATCTTGCAGCTATTGTGACTTACATTGCTATGGACACGTGTGTGCACATACATGTATTTGAGTTTCTGTTTTCAGTTCTTTAGAGTATGCACCTAGGAGTGGAATTGCTGGATTGTGTGCAGTTATGTATTCTTTGAGGGCCTACAAAACTTTTTCCCATTGGCTGTATCATTTTACATTCCTACAGACAACCACAGGGTTCCAATCCAGTTTCTCCCCATCCGTTGCAACAGTTATTATATTCTTTTTCTTTTACTATTTTGTTAGATTGTAGCCTTCTTAGCAGGTTTCCTGATGACTAGTGATATATGTATCATTTTGCTTATTGGCCATTTGTATTTTTCCTTGGAGAAATATTCTCTTCATGTGCTTTGTCCATTTTTAAGTGAATTTTTGCCGTTTTGTTGAATCGGTTGGAGTTCTTTATATATTCTGGATACTTGGCCCAGACTTGTAAATATTTTCTGTAGGCAATATTTTTACTTCCTTGAAAATGTTTTTTGATGTACAAAATTTTTAACCTTGATAAAGTAACATTATTCTTTCATGTTTCCTCTTTCATTGTTATATTTAAAAATCTACTCATATTTCATTTTCATGTTTAAGAAGCCAAGATGACTATCAGAGGATGTTTTCTTCTGAGAGTTCTGTGGGTTTAGCTGTCATACTTAGGTCACTGATCCATTTTGAATATGATCTGAAAAATGGGTTGAACTTTATTCATTTACCTTTGGATAATCTAGGTGTCTAACTATTTATTGAAGATATTCTTTCTTCACTGAATCATCTTGGAACCCTTGTCAAGAATCAGTTCCCCATGAATGGTAGATGTATGGATTTCTTTCTCTTTTGAAAAATTTTTATTTCTGTATTTGTTTGACTTATTTATTTGTTTGTTCATTTGACTGATTATTATTTATTTAGCAATACTGAGGATTGAACTCAGAGTCTCTGCACTGAGTTGTACCTGCAGCCCTTTTTATTTTTCGATCAGGGTTTGTCTTGCTAAACTGCTCAAACTTGTGATCCTCCTGCCTTGCCCTCCCAGAGTACTGGGATTATAGGCATGTGCCCTCACACCCAGCTTTGGGTTTATTTCTTCACTATCAATTCAATTCCATTGTTCTTTTGCCTATCCTTCGATCAGTTTGTCTTTGTACTGAGTTCTAAATTAAGCAAATGTGAGCCCTCCAACTTTGTTTTCTTCCAGTTTTATTTTGCCTATCCAGGACTCCTCTTTCTTTCTGCTTTTATTATTGATTTGTTTTGTCCGGTAGTGATTCTCGAACTGTGGTATTGCCCTTCTGGAAGAAACAATAGCCCCAGGGTACAGCTATTTGGTGCATATGGGGTTTTGCTGGACATACTAGAATTTGGAGGCCCCTGTTGCTTGAGATGACTACCTAGAATGCTTGAGGACAACCAGACTGGTGGTTTTCAAAGCAAAGCCAGTGCCCAAGCTGCTGGATTTAAGTTGCTTGCTGGAATTTCATGGAACCATGTTCTAGGAACCTTTTGGAAAAGAACAAATGTGCAACCTTCCTATTTGCAGTGATAACTAGACATTGTCCTGATTTATGCATAATGTTCAACTGTATTAGTTGCCATCTTCAATTGCATAAGTAATTTCTTAAAAACACTTATATAAATGAAATCTGTGCTACAGGCATTAAAAAAGAAGTCAGACGGTGCTGAGAGAGCAGGGAAGGAGGTACGTGATTTTGCTGGGATCACTTGCTGGGATGAGTCACGTTTGTTTCCAGTGTATCTGACCTCGGGTCCATCCCTTCCAGAGTCATGGGGACAACGTGGGTTTTTCCTTTTGGAAAGGACTCTCCGCTATGACTCCTCAGCCGCTGTTCTTTAAGCATTTCCAGATGGTCCTTCGAGTCCTCATCTGGTAGAAGTAGAGAGGCTGCTCCTGGTGGATGGCAGAAAACTGCTTTAACCCCTGGATACCTGACCGTGGAAGATACGAGAAAGAGACACATATTTTTCAATGGATCTTAATTACAACGCATTTAGGAGCAGTCTGTGTAGGTGAACGTGTGTGTAGAAGAGACTCATGAACGTGGAGCACTGAGTGAAAAACTCAAATTTCTGTGCAGGGAGAACTGTGTGTATTAAGCAGGGTAGAAAAGCGGACTAGAGCAAAGACTCAAGGCCACCGACCTGGGTGCAGGAGGTTAACTTCCGGGCCCACGCAGACGTGCTTCTTTGTGTGTGGGGGGTGGGGGGGAAAGCAGATTCCCTGCTCAGGGCCTAGTTAGGAGGAGAGGTTTGCAAGGACTGTTAGGCTGGGGCTCCTCAGGCCCCTGCCCTGGAATGGTCAGGCTGCGGTGTATGGAAGTACAGTCCATCCTGGGACTCCATCCACAAGATGCCGAGACAACTCTAAGAAGCAGATCCCCGAGGGACAGCAGACGTCACCAGGCCTCAGCCAAATTGCCAGCTCACCTCTAAGGTGAGAATAACTTGATCTTCAAGGCTTGGTAGTTGCTTATGATATCACCGTGAGGATAAAATTCCCATCTGATACGAGCAATGTAAAGCAGATCTGAGCACTCTCAGAGCGCGCCTGACGCACAGGAAATGCTCACGAAATGGTAGTTATTATTTTGATTAAATGAACCCCAAGTGTGATCCTTGATGGTTGACCTTCTTCTAGAATTCCCAGGGGGAAGTGCAGCCTATAACCTTCAATCCAATTCATCCACCATGATAATTTTATCTCCTTAAAGGAGCAGGAAGACCAGCAGTAGTAAAATCCCGTTCAGCAGGTCCAAAAAGAGCCTCTTCATTGTGGAGGTATACTTTGAGGTCAGGTTTAGGGAAGTGGATTCATAAACTCCTCAAAGGAAGAGGTTTAAGAATCTGTGCAACCAGTAAAAGGGCACATCTCTTCTGTCCGTGCCCCGTGCCTGTAACTAAAGTGCATGCTGCAGAGAGACATAACAAACTGTTAACAGAAATTTCGTCTCAGGGCGGCACTGGACATGGAAATTTTCTTTCTTTCTTTATAAGTATCCCCCCAAAGTAGTGAGGTTTTTATTTTGGTAGTTTTGATATGCTAAAAAAATTTTTTTTAGAGTGGCACTGTGGCATATTCCTATAATCCCAGCTACTTAGGAGGCTGAGACAGGAGGATTGAACTTTCAAGGCCAGCCTGCTTAGGGTAGCAAGATACATGTAGAAGTATGGTGCTTGCCTAGCTTGTGCAAGGTCCTGATTTAATCCCTAATACCTCCAAAAACTTTTTAAATAGCAAATTGTAGGTATTTTTGTACTTAAAGATTTTTGAAGATTGGCAAATGAATTATGTGAGTGATTATCAGGAAAAAGAGCTGGAGAATTTACTGCTGTTTATCCCATCCTCCCGCCATGTGCAATGCAAATCAGTAGGGCTGCCATAGCAAAAAGTACCACAGAATGGGAGGCTTAAACCCTTCGTTCTGGAGGCCAGAAGTCCCAGGTCAAGGTGTGGCAGGTGTGGTTTCTCCTGGGGCCTCTCTGCATGGCTCCCGGATGGGTTGCTCCTCTTTCTCCTTCTCCTCATGCGGGGTTTTCTTTTTGCATGTTCATCCCTGCAGTCTCTGTGTGTCCAGCTCTCCTCTTCCTTAGCAGACTGAGTGAGAGCCCATCCTAATGGCCTCATTCTAACCTCGTCATCTCTGCAAAGGCCCCGTCTCCAAATGCAGTCACATTCTGAGTACTGAGGTTAAGAAGCTGGGGATAGAGGAGATTAGTTCAGTGTGGAACAGGCAGCATATGAAGAGCCAGAGAAGTGAGGCATGGGAATAAGGGAAAGTTGTGCGAGGGACCCTCCAGCAGGCTTGACCTTGGTTGGAGTGGTCTCTTTCCTCTCTGTGTCTCTTGCCTTCCAGCAGGGTAGTTTAGCCCTCTTGACACGATGGTAGCATTAGCAAAGTACTCAGAGCTAGAAGTCTGAAATCTGTACCAGCCTTTCTGCAGCATCCTCCTCAGCAACACAAATTATAGGGCAGCCCACATTCAAGAGATGGGGAAATAGACTCCTTCAGATGAGTAGCTTTGGAGGCAAGGGTTATCTAACTGTGAAGGTTCTGGGGTCAGCTGGGCATCGTAGCCCACGCCTGTAACCCCAGCTGTGAGGGCCTCCCATATTTGAGTCGGCAATTTAGTGGGACCCTAGCTCAAAATCAGAAATAAAACACTTGGTGATGGAGCTCAGTGGTGCATACCCCTGGAGTCAATCTCCAGCACCACAAAAAAACAGAACAGAAAAACAAAAACAAAAATCTGTTCTGGGCCCTGTTATATTTTATATTCATTACAGACTTGGCCCATCCTCATGAATTAGAAAATAACTGGGAAAGGAATTACAAGTGTATTTGTTTATAGATGGACATTCTTATTCCCCAATTGGGATATATGGTTTAAGCAGAATATTTCTGTTATATTCTCCTTTATGTCTTACTTTCCTTCATGGCTTTACCCAGCTGGATCCTTGGGAGGGACTTTCCTCCCTTGTCCTACTGAGCCTGTGGCTCCAGGGGGTCATATAGACAGTAGAGCCCTCTAAATATTATCTCACCAGTTGGAAGCTCTGATAGAAGAGCATCAGTGGGGCCTTATGTAAAGAGGGTAGCTTGAAAAGACTTCAGCTGTAATGCCTTAAGTGAGGAAATACAATGCATTAAAATGCTCTCCGAGAAAGTTCCTTCCTTCTTACCAAACTTCCTAGACCTTGGTACCCACAGCAGGCTCTGTTAAAGGAACCCTTCCAGTGACTGGTTCAGTATGTCATATTTAAAAATGCTGTGTATGGCGGTGCTTCTGTGGTAAACTAAGTTTTCATGGAGAAGAAGAGGAACATATTAGCATCTTGTTGGGTAGAGAGACTACACTAGTGTCTGGAGTCTGAAAACAGACTTATTTTAATATCGAAGTTTAATATTGGAAAGCAGAAATAGATCTTTTTATTTTTAAAATGTTTTGACTTTTATTAGTACATGTTTGCTGTACATAATAATTACATTCACTGTAGGGAATCAGTACATACAAATAACACATTTCAGTTCCCTTCTTTTCCCCCTCCCTCCACCCCTTCTTATTTTTCCAGCATCAGATTCGTTTATTTATCTTATGTGAACCTATAAAATTAATTACATATATACAAATTGAAAAACAGACTCACAGGCCAAAGAGGGTATAAAACACGTAAGACAGTTGCACTAAGTTGAGGTACATTTTTAGATACATTATCCGTGCTGGATTATAATACCTTTTTTTCCTCTCTTTTTTCCTATTATCTGTCTTTTATTTTGTTTTATATATATATATTTTCATATAAGAGAAACCATGCAATATTTAAGATTGTGTGTCTGAATTCCTTCACTTAACATCATGGTTTCAAGGTGCATCCATTTTCCTACAGATAGACCTATTTTTTTAGTATATTCATCTGGAAGAACCATTTGATAGAATCTTATAAAATTGAATACATACTTACTGTATGATTTCAGCAATTTCACTCTTAGTATTTTTTTCCCAAAAGAATGAAACTACGTGTCTAGATGAAGACATATACAAAAGTTCTTGGCAGCTTTAGTCATGATGGCAAAAGCAAGGACAACCCAATATCCACCAGCAGATGCTGGATAAACAAATTATGATACACACCTGCAGTGAGGTTCTGCTTTGTAATAAAAAGAGCAGATTTCTGGCACAAACAACTTAAATGAACCTCAAAAATATTCTGCAAGATGAAAGGGACCCTGCGTGAAACTATAAATGCTCTATCATTTTATTTGTAGAGTGTACTGGAAGGTGTAAATGTAACCTTCAATGACAGCAGATCTGTGGTTGCTTGCATCCAGTGTGCGTGTGCGTGTGTGTGTGTGTGTGTGTGCGCGTGTGTGTGTGATGTGAGTGTGGGTGTGTGGTGATGGCAGAGGGCCCCACAGGAACTTGTGGCCTTATCGACAGGTCTCTCATATCTTGGTTCTACTCCTGGTGCTTTCTATGGAACATAATATGTACCTCAGTGAATTTGGCAATGTTAGCGGAGTGACCCATGTTTCACATAATACAAAATATTACTTTAGGGCTATGTAAATTCTTATGGTCCAAAGGGGGTTTGAATGTTAAGTGAGTAAAGATGAAGGCTCACAAGAAGTTACTTTTAGACTGGAGAATACCTATTTCTCTCTCAGTTGTCCGTTGTTCAAAATAGCAGGCAGAATTCAGCCAGAAAACCATTTAGAATCTCGTTACACTGTAGACTGGCTCATGTGATTTCGCCAACATCTTTTTCACTCAAACTGAATCAGGGGAATTCTTTAACAGAAGTGTGCCAGCCGCATTCACATAGTTAAACTCATGGCAGCTTTGGGTGGGTCAAGTTAATAGGTCATTTTCAACATCTGATGCAAAGCGGCAGCATTAAGATCAGGTCTTTGGTTTCATAGATCATATATTGCCACCAATTAAATATATTCTTTAGTAAAAACCAGAGTGTTAAAAGTGGGTAAATGTTTTATATGTGTTGTGTGAGTTCTGGAGGGGGCAAAAGTCAATAATAACAGGAGAAAAGCAGTCCCTTAAAATTATTTGGAAGCGTCTGATCTAGTTGCCTAGAAGTTACTGCTAAAATAGTACTTTGGCTTATTCACACTGATTGTTTAAAATATAAAACTGACAGAAAATGTTTGTCATGTGTTTATTTGGGTTTGATGCTGGATGTAACTTAGTAAGAACAACTTCTTCTTTTTAGCGTCAAATAGTTTATTAATTCCCAGATGTAATTTATGTCCCCAGAGTGCCAGAGACAGTGATTATGTTATCAAAGTCTGGTGGTGCTAAAATGGAAAGCAGATTTTGTTTTGCTTCTTAGCCAAATTATAGTCAACTTGAAATGACCAAAATGTGTCTGATTTTAATTTTATTTTTCTCAGCCAGAAATGAGTAGTAGATTTTATCTTTATGTTTTAATATTAAACGTAACGATGTTCACCAGGACATTTTTCTTATCTCCCCCTTCATTTATGTTTTCTAAATGGTCACTTTTTGTATTTCATGTATATTGTATATTCATTCGTTTAGCAAATATTTATTGAGTGTCTACCATGTGCCAAGTAAGATTCTAACCACTTGGAAGAGAACAATGAACAAGACATCTCCCTGCTCACAGAGAGGAATAACTTCTGTGGGTTTTTTTGTTTTTTTTGTTTGTTTGTTTTTTGTTTTTTGTTTGGTGCTAGGGATCAAACTCAGGGCCTTGCACCTGGTAGGCAAGCACTATAACAACTGAGCTAAATCCCCAACCCCAAGAGGAATAACTTCTATAGGGGGAGATGATAATAAAGAACTAAGCAAATGTAAGAACAAGATAATTTCATATAGAGGTAAGCAGTAAGAAAATAACTCGGGGTGATATGATAGGGGCTGACGACTGTTGTGTAGGTGACTCATTTGGATTTATGGTCAAGCAAGATTGTAGGACAAAGAAGACCTGTAAGCTGAGACCCAAATGATGATAAGCCAGGCATATGAAGAACTAGGGGCAGTACTTTCTGGAAAGAGGGAATAGCAAGTGCACAGATCCTGAGGTTCTCAGAAAAAAAAGTACCAATGGCCAATAAGTAACTTGAAAAATGTTCAACATCACCGACCATTAAAGAAATGCAGATTAAAACAACACTGAGATTCCATCTTACTCCAGAAACAATGGCCATCATCAAGAAATCAAATAATAACTAATGCCGGTGAGAGTTTTGGGAAAAAGGAACCGTTCTACATTGTTGGTGGGAATGTAAATGAGTACAGCTACTATTGAAAATAGCCTGGAGATTCCTCAAAAAACTAAAAATAGAAATTCTTTTCAACCCAGCTATTCCCTTACTGGGTATCTTCCCATAAGAGCTAAAGACACCATATTACAGTGATATATACATTCCCATGTTTATAACAGCACAACTCAGAATAGCCAAATCTTGGGAGCAGTCTTTATATCCATCTCAGATGATTGGCTAAAGAAAATGTGGTATTTTCACAATAGAGTATTAGTTCTATAAAGAAGGATAAACTTGAGTCATTTGTGGGAAAATGGGTGCACCTTGAGACCCTAATGATAAGTGAAATAAATCAGGTTAAGTTATTACATGGTTTCTTTTATGAGAATCCCAAAGTGTAAATACCGGGAAAAATAAAAGACAGGTAAAAGGAAAGAGGGAGGCAGATCTTTGGCAAATGAGAAGGTGATCAAGAGATGTGGGTGGGGAGAGGCAAAGGGGACATAAAAGAATGAAGATGTGTCACGTACATGTACCAACATATACATATACCAACTCACCACAATAAATCCAATCACTATATATTGCAAACATATGCTAATAAAAATGAAAAGAAAACAAAACCAAAAAATCCTAAGGTAGAGGTGAGCTTCATGTGTCAGCAAATCACAGTGGCCAGTGGGAAGCAGGTGGGGAATACAAAGTAGATAGGGTCAGAGGGTTGGTTGGCAGCTCGGCGCATGTTCCCTTTTATACCTAAGTAAAGAATATTTTTCTTGTTGATGTTCTTTGTTTGAAAAGGAATGAGAATTCTTCAGCAGACATGATCTGATTTCTATTTGAGTAAATCACTCTTGCGGTGGCAAATGAAATGGGGATGTGGAGCTGGAGACAAGCGTGGATGCAGAAAAGCCCATTAGGAGATAGTTGTTAGTTATCCAAGGGAAGGCCTAGATCTGAGTGCTGGGGATGGTGATGGAGGAAGCAAGTAGGCGGGCTTGGGAACTATTTTGAGTCATTCCAACAGCAAACAATTTGGACTGGGAAAGTGAGGGAAAAAGAGGCACGGCACTAGGCATGACCCCTAGGCTGCCAGACTGAGCAACGGTGGAGAAAAGTACGGACACGGGACAGCGTAGAGCAGTGGTGGCAAATCTATGGCACGTGAGCCACAGTGGGCTGATTGTGTCATCAAAAGCTCTAGAAAGTTCACCATCACTGGCAGAGGGAAAATGTGGATTTTTTAAAAAGCACAATTTTTTGTTGTGCTTTAAACTTTAAGGTTTAGTATGTTTATTAAGTATTCAAGTGGAAATGTCAAGTGAGCTGTTGGATATGAGTCTGGACCAGCTGGCTATATGGGAACTAGGGATGGAGTTGTGAGCAACGGAAATAGAGAAAAAGTTTAAAGCTCTGATATCACACGTGATCACTTCGGGGGAGAAAACGTACAGAGAGGAGTCGCTTGAACAAGTAGAGGTTAAGAAAACTGAAAGAGGACAGAATTGCCAAGAGGCCGGTGGAGTGAGAAAAACCCAGGACAATGCGCAATCGCCATCACCAAGAGAGCCCTCCAAGAAGGAGACAGCGATTCACTGGGTAACGGGCTGTCAGCTCGGCTGATGGGGACGCTGAGTCGCCCACTGAACTTCACAACGTGAAGGTCACTGACAACATTCTGGCCAAAGGGGAAGTGGCCTGAGGGAAGAGTGAGAGGAAGACAAACCTCAATATATTGATGCTTCTAAGGAGTAGGTTTAGGGCGATCTTATCATTGAAAGAGAGGTGCAAGAAGGAGAGACGGGAGGTTTGAAGTTATCATGCAAAGCAGTCATTTTAGAGAGAAGAGTCAATGTACTGAAGAAAGATTATTGAACAGTGTTTGAGTGTTCATTTGGAATTTGTGGCCGGGAGTTTACAGTGCAGACCGACCGGCAGGGCTCTTTCTCCGGTCTAGTCTACCTCTGTGACCAAGTGGCTCAGTCGGGATGAATTAGATGGGGCTATATTTGGAGAATTAGATGAATGAGCACGGTGGGCAGAGAATGAAGTGTAAGTGTGAAGAGTTGTGTAAGGCACGGTGGACAGCGGAACTTGGGGCGAGTGAGGGGAAAGGGGCTTGAGGATGATAGTAGGTCATGAAAGTGTGGGGAGGCCTATGCAATGTTGGTGCCGGTACAATTAGTCATTGTCGGCCTTGGAGGTCTAATACTGCTGAGCCTCCCTAACGTGAAAGCCCAAATCTGAAATGCTGCAGAGTCTGAGGCTCTTTGAGCACTGTGACAGGTCACAGTCCAGATAGAGGTACACTAGAAATACTGCATATAATTGCCCTCGGGCTGTGTGTAGAAGGTGTGTATGAAACATACGTGAATTTCATACTTCGGACTTGGGTTCTATCCTCAGGATGGCTCATTATGTATATGCAAAATTCCACCCCCTCCCAAATCTGAAACATGTATGGCCCCAAGTATTTTGAATAAGGGATAATTAATCTGTAATAGCTGAAGGTGATGTTGAATGGACAGGGGAAGGGATGACTTGCCTGTGGTTTTGAAACAGATTGATCGGTGGCAATGACATCAGGCAAATGTGCATAGACGTAGGTGACAGAGGTGAGTGGACGAAGGTGCCATGGGAGATTAAGTCTTGACCTCGCCTTGATTTCTGTTAGGTCAGACATTTTAAAATATAATGATCCATGCTATTAAAGAAAAACGTAAAATAGTTTCTAAGATCCCTTTAACTGTGGGTAATATAAACCGACTCTATTTCTGCAGAATAGACTCTTAGCTGTAGAGGAAAACCTATGGTTAACAGCCAACAAACTATACATATTATAGCCTTCGGCATCCAAAAAGACTGGTCTGTTTCCAAATCCTGCTTTCAAAAATCCCCAGGCAGACGGAGGCTGACCTTGTGCTGATCCCAAGGCCCATGTGGAACCAGACCAGGGACCAGTCAGCTTTGACTGGCAAAGTCCCCCACGGTAGAGATAAATGTTGTTGGGCAGATAATCCCATCAGTGCCCCTTAAAGACGGCAGCTGGTTTACATCATGAAGTGAGTAAGAAAGTCTCAGGCAAGACACTCTTCTTGTGGAGGAAGAAGGAATGTAATTCAGACTCTCAGTCACTGTTTTTGGCATGTTTCATGAGTGGCCTGGATCTTGTTATTCACTTACCTTTCTGGCGGAGTTGAGCAGGGAACTTAGCAGTCTGTGATTGCATTTGTCTGTTGTGGGCCACATATCTCTGCTGCCTGGTGCCTTGGTTTCTCTGTTATTTGTTTGTGTATAAACCCCTGTATCGAAGTGTAATTAATACACATTTAGTAAAGTGCACAAGTCATAAGGTACTAGCTCCTTGGATTTTCAGGGGCTGAATGCAACCAGGTCACCTGATGGTGAATCAGGACATTTCCAGCGGCCCAGGAGCCCACGACCTTTTCTAGTCACTGTTCCTTCCATGAGGGTAACTTGTCTTTTGACCTTTCCTGCCATAGATGAGTTTGCTGGTTTGATGTCTGCCTAGGAAGATCTGGTGTGGTGAGCAGGTGTGCCAGCTAGTGTGGATAAACAAAGAACATCTCAGTGTCCTGTAGGTCTGCCTTCCTCCAAGGCCTGAGATGCTTGCTGCTATTCTCTTCCTTCTCCCAGAGCAAAGAAAAACCTTTCAGCATAGACAACCACATTCCCCTGGAAGGCTGCTGGTAATTACATAATGATACAAGCCGATGGGACACAGGGTCCCTTTTCTCATAGCCAGGCCTTTTCTCTTGTGTTCGTTTTTTGTTTACTTTTTTCAAATACGAATCTCAGAATGTTTATAACAAGGGTCCTGCAGGGAGCAGCCTACTTAGAAGAGAACTAATTGTGCCGGGCAGCATTTTATCCTTCTTTCCTGTGTCTGTAATGGAGACCGCCCTTCTGTTGAAGGTAACAGATGCTGACTTAAGTGTTCTTCTGTCCTCTGCCACGGAGCAGGGCTGGGCCATGTCAGACGCCCGGGCAGGGCTTTCCTGGACTCCTTTGGAACTGATGGGCGAGGCACTGATTCCAGACACGCAGGAGCATTCTATGGGAGTTTCTATGGAAACTAACGATGTCAGCTGAGGTCAACGGCTGAATGCTGTTTCTTCCAAAGGCGGCTTAGGTTATGTGATTTGGCTTGAAAGTTTGTCTGGGAGAAACAAAAGAATAAGATCTTTTCTTTTACGGGAATGAGCAACTGAAATATGTCACATTTATCCAAAAGCATACATATTGCTGGTGCTACCTATCAGCCTACATATATCATCATGATGCCTATATGACAGTTTTTATTCGAGGAATATATCTAAATAATACTTTAATAATGTGGTTACTATTTCCTAGAAATACAGACTATAGAATAACATGGCATTCTCCTGTGGCTCTAAAGAGAGAACAAATGAAAAAAAGACTAAATACAAATTTCAAAACATGGACTTTTCTATATTATGTACTTTATTTCTCCTCACTTTTCTGTACAGTGTTTTATGTATAGGGATATAATTTTCATGGAGAAAGATGCCCAAATGCTAGTTCAGGATTATATATATATATAATTACATATATATGACCCTGAAAATATATATATATATATATATATATATATATATACGCACACACACTCATATATATATACTCATATATATATATCCATCAAATTGCTTCCTAGATGAGG